>JAODGC010000006.1:5338941-5579611 GCA_027574925.1 Ecitoglossa quadriceps | reverse complement strand
GTATGGGGGGTTGTTTGGTGTTGGGGGGTGAGGCGGGGGGGGGGGGCGGGCGTGGGGGGGGGGGGGGGGGGGGGGGGGGGGGGGGGGAGTTCGCATCGTGTAAGCCCTTACACATCAGCAAGCCAAAAGCAACATCTTCTAAAAACAAAAGAGTCACGCTACAGTCTTTGCCAATACGCGCTGCAATTCGCAGTGCAACTGGTCGACACTTTCGAAGTACAAATCATGGCTGATAACAAGAAATCAACCTTCGAACTTTATAATCCCTTCTCAAGCGATGAATCTGAAGAAGGCGATAGTGACTCACTTTTCCGCGAGTTTCAGTATGAAACAGCCGAGAACATTGACACAATGAAGCAAAAGCTGGTGGAAATCATTCATAGATTTTGGCCAATGTGCGAAGCAAAAATCGTTGCAGTTGATGATCCCACACAGAGGCTAGCCAACAGAACTAGGATTGGCTTGATCACAAACGAAATTTATGAAGGACACTTGATTAAAATTGCCTTCACAGAGGGAAGTTACTGTATGTTTTTAGCGAATGTGAGATATATCGGAACACGTGCAGGATTTGTTGCTCCAAAGAGAATCGCTGGTGAAATGAAAATTGACCACGAAGTCATCGTCAAGCTGGAATTCAACTTAGATTTTCTACCGCTGAATGAAGCCACAATGTAAGTTTTGATCTAATTGGGTAATTCGATGTAATTGTGTGGTGTTAATATGTTATTGCTTTGACACTTCTTTCTCAATAGTTATCATCAAAATGTTTTATGTGCTTCATAATAATTGATTTTCATGGTTGAAATGTAGTGAGGAAGAACAAGTTGTAAGGGCGGTAGGAATAGTAGGACCGACGGATGGTTCCTATAGTAATGAAGTTAGGTCCCTTAACACCGAGGACCTTGCGCTCGAGATGGCTTTTATGGAATTAGCTAGAGAGGCAATGTTGCGAGAATATTATAATCCAACTCCAGGTTCATCTACTGATTTGGACGAATTTGATCCACTGTTCAGAGATTTAATTGAGTAATCTTCTACGCCCTTTTCTTGAAGACCCTCTGGTCTTCGGGCTCGATGTTAAAGTTAGAAATTAATTTCAGCTGTGATTAACTTTTGGAACGAACTTTTCAGCTGCTCAATATTTACATAACACCATATGCCAATTCACGTTTTTATTTCAAATAGCAACAGCTTAGAGCAATGATACTACAACAAACTAAATACGGCGTTAATTTGTATGTTGACATAAAAACGCAGCTGCAAGTTGTTTCTTCAGATGGTGTATTGCAAGGTGGTAAATAGTTGCAAATCAAAATCTCCAATATAATTGTCTTCAATATAAATATCAGGATTAACTTACATTTGCTTATAGAGTTGTTTCATATGTTAGGATTATATTATAATATAGAGTGTAGTTAGAAATTCACAATCAATCGCAACAATGATGTTAATATTTTTCAAATGTTTACATTTTATCTACCTACTTTATAAATGCAAACTTGATAAATGCAACCAAATATAAATATTTTACTTACTGTTTTATTTTTGATTGGGTGAGGAGAATACTGGAATTTCAGAAAAGTTACTGCATCAATATCTGTAGTATCTGATGCTTTCTAACTGGATTTTGACAAAGACACATCATTTGGAGCTTCGGAAAACATTCCAAAGGAAAGAGCTTTTTACAAAATATACAGAATTAGGAATATGAAAGTAGAATAAACTAGAGTTAATGGAAACTGGATAAATTCTGCTACAACTAATTTGGAATTAATATTGTACACAGGTAATAAATTTATTTCTGATTTAACGACTTTAAATCAATTGCCATCTCTCTAATTTATTAAAGTTTAGGTAGAAAAATGTTTGTGCAAGTTTTAATTCCATTCTATTCACCGAATAGATAAAATTCTGAGGATCCTATTGAAGTTGTAGATATGAACATGCATTATTCCATCTTGACAACTTTCAAACTCCGTTGGGAAACCATATTATCGACGAGAATCACGGCCACATCTATTTTATCGGCGCAGGATTCAAAGTTCTTTCCTTCGTTGGTAGAGAACGCTGTAGGTACAATTTTGTTTTTTTTATATCCTGATTGCAATTCTTTTATCACTTTGAAAATTCTTATCACTATACCTTCGTCAACGTCGATTCGTCATATTTCTAACGTTACTCATATATTAAATATTTATTTCCTATTCAGCCATTGCACAAGGGCAATTCATTTGTTTTATACGCTCCTATCGCACCTAATATAGTAAGTGTCCATAATACTCGTAGATATTTGCCATATTTAATAACCATGACTCAGACCTAAAATCACATTTTCTATCTTTGCGTTGTGATTACAATTGAATCGTTGCGATAAACAGTGCATACCTTGTTATTTTTGCGCCGCGTCGGTTTATTTTGCCTGTGATGTATCTTCGCAATTGATAGCTTCTTGTGTAAACTATGTGTTCCTGTCTTACGTGTTCGATCCCACTCTGTGTAAGTTCGAATAAACAACCTGAAAATGTTTTACATATATTTTATCTAATCTCCAACCAAGGCGTCTTTAATCGAGAGATCCGTGTACTAATTCGATTCATATGCGTATTGCATTTTGTCGCGATCAGTCGTGGTTTAAGTTGCATTGAAGTTTAGTTTCGTTGTTAAGTACAGAATTAATTAAGTACACGTTAACTGAAAATGGAAAAGTGCATGCTTGTATTTATGGCTTTTCTTGTCTTTGCATACGCCCAAAAAAGTAAGCATGCCAACATCCAAGCTCACCAGTTTCATTATTATTTAGCATAATTATGTTTGTCTACTTTATTTCTTAGACTTGACGGAATTATCCTGCTTGGTTTGTGAAAGCATCGGAACTCCAGAGTGTGACAGCACGCAACTTCAAGACATCGTTAGGATAAAGTGTACTGAGTTGGACTACGGTGATGCACCATCTTCTCGATCTGCTCTTAACGCTAGAAAGCAGCATCCAGTTTTAGCCGACATCTTCAAAAGGGAATCAAGGGCATACAATAGTGATCTTCTGGAATACAGATGTATGAAGGTCAAAGTCGAACAAGGTATATTGGATATTATGAAAGTCGTTAAGTGGGCGTTGGCAACTACATCCTCATATTGTCAATAACTTCAAATTTTACTGCAGACGGTGTAATCAGGCTCATTCGCAGCTGTGTTCCTCTTCTTGAAACTGTTGAAAAAGGATGTGACTTTTTCAAAGAGCAAGTTCCAAGCGCAATCCGAGTTAAATCTTGCTATGAATGTGCATCAGATAATTGTAACACCGCAATTTCATTCACTGCAAGCTTTGTTCCTTTAATGGTCAGCAGTTTATTGATGTGGGTAATGAACAAGTTGTAAATTACTTGAAATAATCATTGATGAACTTTTTGGTGTTGTCAATACTAGCATAATTGTTGCAACAGTCAGATAAACCTAATAAAATGCAAAAAATTTAAATATTCCAATCTTTTATTTTTTAGGTTTTAGGTGATGTTTTAGTCTAAATAACCTTATATTGACATTGATCATCCTGTAATATCAAACGTACATTAATGTGTTATGAGAAGATCGCTCAGGAAAGGCATAAATGTCATCAAAATGTTGAAAGCTTCTGAAATAATAAATGTCACGTGCTCACGTGCCAGCATGTTTTTCATCAACTATTTTCCTGTTCACATAAGCAGGATGTACCAATGTGAAGTTAGTCAATTTGATTAATTTTAGTGAATTTAATAACTACTTTAGTGAGTTCGACTTTTATATAAAGAGGGTAAATTGTGCAACAGAATTCAGCGAACGGCGCTGCTGGCACGTTATTGAACTAGTTTTGACGGCGAGTTAACAATACAAGCGATGGCATATATCCTATATCCGGGTGGTATTACTAGGTGGTACATTAACATATTGGGCAAATTAGTGTACCACCAGAAAGTTTTATATACCTATTGGTAATCAGTAGCAAATCGACGATGTCAACGGTTTCCAAATTGTCCAACTTTGAATAATGTGTGGTATGCAATATGTATCTATTACTATTCCTCAAATAAACCAGAGTTTTCTGCTGTTTTCCGGTACGCTACTCTGCTCTAAATTTTTATTGCCATGCGTTGGCTTGACGTCACCAGGGCGCCGTTCATCCCCACGGCGACCCCGTGACGTCGCGACTGCAGGGATAAAGGTCACGTGTGCGGGTCTTGCCACCGCTGCAACTTGGAGGGGTATATTCAGGATTTGGCCCACAAACATCGAAATTTCACCAACAATACTCTATATCGAACATGAGTAGCTTGCTGGCTACTAGCTTTATAGTGACTTGGAAAAGGAACGGCGCCAGCTGCTACTTAGCAATGTGGGAAATGTGCAGGAGTTTGCAGAAAATTGAAAAGATGAAAAGTTTTACAGGAGATTTACACTTGCCAAGTTGTGTATGCATGTTGTAACGTGGTGTTTATCCAAGCAGCATACATGTGATGATTTATTTACCAGTTTGGTAATCAAATCAGGCAGCACTTCCTTAATTTCTTTATGGATAGTGGGTTGGCCTTGCGTTGCTTTACTTGTGTTACTGACACAAATTTGTTCCAACATCTAGAACCATGTTCGGAATGTCTACGTCCCTAATCAATACAAATGGGCAACAACTCCAATTTAGTTAGGATTGGGAAAATTTCAGCGTGGAGGCGAGGAGAGGTAAGTCTAGTGTCTTAGGTTATGTTTTTATTTTCAAATACAGAAGCAAACTTGTTGGAGTTTCTTTCGCTTTAAAAAGCTTACATTTTATTATACTATGTAAGTTTATAAAATGGTTTTATGGCGACATTGATAGTTGATTGCTCCTTAACAATTAAACAAATTACTGAATTCGATGGGTCTACCTAGTAAAACTGTATTGTGGACAAGCGTGGGGTGGTAGTAAATTACATTAGTTTCTATTATATTTTCATGGACATTGGACCAATCACTTGATTTTATGTGTTATGTGTTGAATGTAAAGTACCATTAGATAATAAATTTAATTTGCTTTTAGGTCAACTAGTACTCAATCTTATAAAGTGGATTGCAAGTTAAGCTAGGAAGGTGATTACAACATGTTCAAGACAAAGAAATATCCATCACAATTTCTTCGTATTGTTATTAAAAATTATCTACTAAAATTTATTGCTCCAGCCCACATGCCTACATCTCATTTTTGGGGGTAAGTTGCCTTTTATGTTTTGTGTTTTTTGTGCTTCTTGCTAGTAAACTTGAACATGGTGCTCGGGAATATTTTTCTTACGCCACAAGAATATTATTAAGTGTTAGTAACTTGATATTTTAAACTAAAATTGATTTATGGTAATTTTGACTAAAGAAATTTATTTCTCAGCTTTAAATGGAGTAGAGTGCTTTAGAAAACATAAATAATTTACTAGCTAGTATCATCTAAAATATTTATTGGGCTGAAATGAAACAAAGTGCATTATGTAGAAGTTTGTCTTTCTACGCCAGAAAACATGATAGTGCTAAGATATTAAGTTCATGTGATATAAATTTTTGAAAAATTTGCCACAATCATAAGGCAATTCTTAGCTATAAAATGCAAGAAGATATTAGTAGTATGTTTTTTACAAAGAATCTGAGAATGAAAATGAAGAGTTTTGACTGATTTACATTTGTTGTAAGGATGGATGGGAAGTAGAAAATTGAACAAAATCTACTACGATTGTTTTGTTTTTATTGATAGTTACAAAGTTCCATCACAATTTAGTTTCAAGTAAAGCAAATTATTGGCTTTGTGCTGTATGGTATAGTGGATGTGGACTATATGGGGTCTATGGTAGTGCTGTGGCAGCCAAGGTTGTAACTCAACACCAGTCTTTCCGACACAAGAAACGAGATATCCCACATCGGAAGTTCACGTAATACTCCAAGAAACGAATGGCTACACATGCCGAAGTTCAATTAAAGTTCCAAGTTTGCAAACATGATTCCAATTCTGTGCGCCGGTGCTAAAATTGGAAGTCTACTTAGGCTTTGCTAACAGAAAACCGCACGTTGCTTTAAAAGTTTCTTCATACCAATATAGACAGTAGAAAAATGTTTGATTTATGACAGGCAATTGTATAACATTACAACTTGTTAACCTCGTATTAGTAATTTTCATAAGATTCCTGCAAAGACAGGACAGGTCTACCAAAAAGAAACTACCCAATGCCATAAAGTATGATGCAGAAGTTAGATGAGATTGTAGATTTGCATGAATGTGCGTCGAGTTAGAAATAAAAACCACTATTACTACAACTTGCGTTTCGATGTTTGCAAGCTCAACGGGTGGTGGGACGCAAAACCGTGTCTGCTAAAAGACGTCTCACCCTGTCGTTTTATTTCTATGCGGCTCGTGCCTGAATAGAATGTACCTATCTATCTATCTGTCTGACTATTATCTATCTATTATTACGATCAAATGTTCTTTTATCACGCAACTGTAGTTGGAATAGGTAAAGATGGCTCCGAGTTGTAAAAGTTGGCGCATTTGCACATTTTGGCGGACTGTGCCCAATCCATGCCCAATTCGATTTTTTACGTTTGTTTCAGAATTAGCGTTACCTAAAACGGCGAATTTGGTGGACATGTTTGGTGGACAATGGACATTAGCCAACCGCATTAGAAAACACATACATACCAGTATGATACCCAAGTTGTTTTTACAGCTGGCCGTAATTCCCCGTGGCCATATTTCAGGGGTTGGGCTAAAGTGCCGCTGTCATTTCATTCTAATTTAATTATTAAAATGTTTCAACATTGTATTTTGCACGTGGTCACAATATATGGGAACGCAAAGGCGCCAAGTATGCAATGGACGTGACCAAACCCTTGTTGGTAAATTATGCGACGTTGATGCATGATTCATTATCAAGGTGGGACGGGTGGTGAAAAATCGTTATAAATAGTGAAGCAGGCATGCTGGCCAACGAGACATACCGTCACAGAGCAAAAGCAAAAAATCATGTTAATAACAAAACCTTCCGCTTGGAAGTTTCGACTTTGGCAAATTAGGTGTGAGTTATTACCCCGTTCTGCTTTTAATTAGTGCTAACGGCAAAATGGTCCTGGTAGCACACGGTACCTGCCAGGTCAGAACACAAGCCAACTTGCTTTGGCGTGCAAGGTTGAAAGAAACACTGAAGACAGAACATCCACTTTTCTTGAATCTTTTATTAAACCGTTGGCCGAGTGCAAAATAACTTCGTTTTTGGTCCTTAGCTGCCTTTTTTTTTATTCAGTTAATAACTCTGTAGGTGTCCGGCTAGTAGCTCACACTTGAGGTCAACTATCCTGCCCCACTGCTAAATGTGTAAAGAGTCTCGGAATTTAGGTGAGTGCAATGCTCATTGTATTGATAAAACATGAACGCCGTCTTGCGGCCCCCGCGAAACGAATGCGTCTAGAGAGTCCCACGAGTTGGAAATTGTTGGGAATTTATGTCCCGCCGAGTGGGGCATTCGCCGCCGCGCGAATACTTATAAGCTACAATGTTAAAACGGTACAATTCCCGGCGCGCGCAAAAATTCAATACGATAAATTCCGGAATAAACGTGGCCCGTGCATCGTTATGGACATAAACTAAACTCGATTCATCACAACGTGCGGGGAATACCTGGGTAGTGGTGTGCGCGTCGGAGTGGTTATTGTGGAAGTTGATATGATTGATATAATTTAATGCCAACGGACACGCGCGATATGTGCACCGTATTGGAATGGAACTTGCGTTTTAATGTCATTAGAAACCTTACATAATAATTATTTCAATTGCTTTCCTATGTTTTAACAAGTGGATGATAGAGGACTGTTGTTGATATGGGTTTGAAATGTGTTTACATCGGTGGAAAGACAGATCAGTTATTGGAAAACAATACAAACAAAACTCTAATAATCTTCTTCACGATTTTCTATCTTGTAATCCAGGCGTACCACCCAAGAAACTTTACAAATTATCGAAATTACTATAAATGCTATATCTATTTTTATGATTTGTATAAAGTTGTTTGTTTGTAAATTAACGTATAAAATAAATTTAATAAAATTGGCAATTAGGTATATTTCTTTTTTTCTTATCTCAAATATTGAACATTATGAACATTATGGAACATTTATGATTAAGGATACATTTAAATTAAAGAACTTGAAACGATGCAGTGATATTGCAGACATGTTTCTCTCCTTAACAAAATTAAACAGATTATTAATTATAAAAAAATTTTTAATTGCTCCAAATTGAAGTATGGTTTTTGGTTCATTTTGAAAAATTCAAATATTTTAATTAGAGATATAAAATTTATTCAAATTTTAATTAAAAGTAAACCAACATAGAACTCTCTGGTTTAAGGTTTTCGTTTCAGTTTATTTTGAAGGCGTTTATTCACTAACCATACAATATATAAATTTTTGTGTGATTTGCAATAATCTGGTATTAATATAGTTTGGTTTTGTGAGAAAAAGTTATAAAATTGTTATTTAATAAAATGTTGGTTCATTTGTGGCGACGTCAAGTAAACGGACCCCAAAATTCATAAAATTTTCAACTACAAAATGGGTTTCCAATAACCAGGTTACTAACGAAATGTTAGCAACGTGTTTGTTAGTAACTTGGTCCTAAAATTTGTTTACCCTAATTATTATATTTAATATATTGGACTTAGTAGTAGTCATTCTCATTAGTATCATATAACTTTCTGTAGTTCTAAATTTAATGAATTTTGAATTCGGTTTACCTTAATTTATTCCAATACTACGTAACGTTGTAATATGACCCTAAACCTAAGCGAAGGAAATAATAAAAGAATATATAGGTTCAACGTCCAATGTTGCATGTTATTGTGGCGTACCAAACATGCTGCAGTTAAAGAGTCGTGTTGTTTTGCTGTGGAAAAATGCACTGTCGACGAAGTTAAGCGCTAGAGCCTTGATCACAAACGATAGCAGGGGACAAGGGAGATAGCAGTAGGAACTAGGAGTTGAACCGACAAGTGCAGCAGGTACAGTCTATGCCCTGGGAATGTATTGGTCGTGTGTTGTTTTGCCTGCCGCTGCAAGGAAATTGTGGGATAACGATCCCGATTGATGATTCCGGTCGAACATTGGATCTCAAGCTATGCTCACCCTGTGACCCAACAAAAGTGCTTTTGCATTAAATATTAATACAAAAATAACAACAATTATAGAGCATATGACAGGCTGACTGAGTTTTGAGCGAGAATATTTGCGAGGGAGGAGGGAGTGATAAGGACCGGAGGCTTATGTCGGTGAACCTGCTTACCTTCAATCTGTCATGTTGACCGAATGTTTTTTTCCACTGGTGAATTACATTCCTTTGATATCCCAATCTTGACAATCTGGAAAATTGCAAAATAAAATCCTAAATAATCAATGCCTTCGCCGGCATTCGAAGGCATGCGGTTCATCAAAAGTTAACGGGTTTGGCTTCGTTTCATTGGGTCCGGTCGATTGGCCGCACAGAGCAAAAAGCAAGGGGCAAGGCAAAGGCTGATTAACCTGTTTGTCATTCTGTCGATAGAACGCAGCCGCGATTCATTAAAGGAAACCTTTTTAATGTCGTTTACCTTCCTCTATGACTGTTCGGGAAAAGTTGTGTTTATTACAACCTCATGCGGTTAGAGCTTTTGTACTGCAGATGATCAACGGCGAAGAGGAAAAACAGTAAACATTATTTCTCTGGAAATGCAAATAGAATGCGAATTACGCGCACGAAATGCGGCGTGTGCGGTGTGGAACGACGTATGCGTCGATAGCTGGCCCGCCGCCGCCGCCGCCACGTCCACCCCGCAGCTAAAAGAACCGCCGCACAAGGTGCGTACACCAGCTGTGTTGGTGCACACACGCAACGCGTACACACAAGCGCCGCGTTTTTTTTTTGCTGCCGCCCCCACCAGTGTGGCGCGCTCTTCTCTCGCGGCTCGCGGATCTATTTATCGAACGCGCCGCCGCCACCGCTGCCGACGCCGCAGTATAGCATCGCGCCAGCTCCGGTGCGGGTCTATTCTCGTGCGCCGCCGCCCCACCCGACGCGCAATCACAAGCAAGAGCGTCTCCTACACCCTCTCTACCCGCCGCCGCTACTGCAACCGTCATGGTTACATGAGGACTGGCGTGCAGTTGCGTGTGCTGGCCTGTGCTACGATGTGACACGCCGCGCGAGAAAATTTGCGATTGCGCCTCCGGTGGAGATGCACGAGGAAGTGATTTTCTGGGGGGCGTCACGAGCCGCCGCCGCGCTGTCTGGATTCAAATTCGAGAGCACGAACTCGCCGCACGCATAAATTTCAGTTTACTACAGAACCGCAGCCATAATACCATCAAGAAACTAAACAGTGACATACATTATGACGGACTAATTAAAACATACGAATGCTACACTCAAGCTGAACAAACCTAGTTGAACATCGGTCGGGAAACATAACTCGTGCGTGCCAAATTTACGTATTTGTATTTAGTGTTTTGTGTGCAATTTCTGTCCCATGGAGAAACCCAAGAAGCATGGATGTAACAAGCAATAATTGCTGAACCAGTTTCAATCTTATTTCTATCAACATTTCAAAGCAACACTACAAGAATAAAAAATTAAGGTACTCAACATTTCCCTATTATATGTTGGCACGTCTTGTGGATTATGTCACAATATTATTATACAATCAGGGCTGATTGTGCGATCTGGTATGGGTGAAATCGCGCGCTAGCTAAACGTGAGGGTCATTAGCGTGCACGCCGCATGGAAATCTCACTATAATTGCAATATTGTTCAGTTATGTCGATAATTACGACAGCTGCCATGCACACACAATGCGTGTTTACATTCAATCCAGAAATCCGAACTGGATCTAGTTTAATGTGCCGGCTATGTCTGTTTTTGGCGGATCGCGGATTGCGTTCCATATCTTATTGATTTGCCATTTTCGGTTGGTTGAAAACCGGCGGGCGACACTCGCACCTCCAAGCTGAGCTAGCAGGAAATTCGGGAAGTAGGAACCTTGTCGGCTGGTCCAATTTATGCGCTCGTAAATACTCTGAGAGATAATGGACCTCGCACGGTGGCACAGTGCGCACAATATAATCGAAATCGAGAATTCTCTCTTTAAAGTCTTCCAGAATTCTCGTTGGAACTCCCTATCCACTCCGTCTCCCCTGACTTGAGGAGTAAGCACAATTTTACTACAATGTAATGCATGCTCACATTTCAGTAGAAAATAAAATGCAATGAAGTCAAACAATCCAGAACTCTCAACTTGAACCAATTCATTCGAAAAAGTAAAACGCAGAAGTTTGAATCGATGCGCCATGAAACTCCCAACTCAAGTCGACTCCTCTCCACACTCCGACAGTATCTGCATGAAGATCTATACGAATTCGCCGCTACGACTGTCTAGATAAGTGGTATGACACTACTGAAGAACTACAACTGCGGCAAAATGTTAACAAAAGTCACCAGAGCAAGTGTTTTTTTTTGGACATTTTTATTAAATAAATACCTCTGGAGCATACCATAACTTCTCATTTCCCTCTTCCAGTAAGTCATAATGACATTAGCATACATTTTTCCTGCAAATTTCACCGCCTTTTATTACGTTAATTAAATTCTGCGTTGCCGGGTTATTTTTGTAACGCAAACTTGAAGCCCTACGAGTGACCCTATGGATCTCGCATTGTTCTGATTTGCATGGCAATTTCCCACAACTCTAGTTGTGCGCCAGATTCTTTAATTGGCTTGTGTAGTTTGCGATTTTTTGCTTCATTGCGCCTGGCATTGTCAAATCAGCGGCCTTCAAACAAAGAATTTTCTTTTCTGCCAGGACCTTTCCCGTATCTGTTGACAGGAGTTGAGGTTATAACCTGGATCCAGGTTTTTTTAGATGGCGAAGGTGGTGAATGTGCTGTACGTATATATTGTTTGTGGTTTTCGGTCAAAAGTCACGGATAATATCACATTTTGATTGAGTTGTTTCTAAGAAACTTGAATTTACTTGGATAAAATGATCCTTTGATGGGCCAGTTTAAAAAAAATTGAAGAAAGTCAACTGGACTGGGATCTTTAATAATTAGGGTCTCTCCGGAAAGAATATGATAACATCTAATCTTCAAAATGTGCTAGAAACATAATGAATACTATAAAAATATATTTTTGAGATTTTTAACGTAAGCAATAAACAATTTTACGTTTAAAACGGTCAAATCAAGATTTTTGATCAAAAGGTTAATACCCAATTATAACTTTGCGTTGGTACCAGGCAAATATCTTTTGATAAAGTTGCGATTAATATTTGGTAGGTCTATACCATCAATGTATTACATATTTTCCAAAAAAAATTACAAAAATATGGTGATTGTAACAGTTATAGAGCGTTTAATCAAACCAATACTACTTTCTCTACTACTACTTTTACATGTGAGTCATTTTATTATCGTCGATTTTGCGTAATTGCATACGATGTCAAAACCAGATTGGAAATCAAAAGACATGACACAGTAATTAATTGAATATTAGTTGAAATAATTTACATTGATAGTTTTACTTCATTCGCCATAATTGGTTTTTTCTAGGTAGTTACCAACCAGTACTTGAATTAAATCAATATTATTAAATACCATGCAAATTATGGCTTGATAAAAACTCATTTCTATTACATTTGCCATTCAAGAAGTAGCATAGACATTACTTGCATAGAAAACTTCTAGTGTGGGCAAACACACAATTTAGCAAGTTGACATTTCTCTCTTAATTAATATTTTCTGTGACCAAAATATAAATAATTGGGATGGAGTACAAATTCAACCTTCCAGCACCTTTAGCATCTCGTGCGCAATCCGGGATTTTGGTGGAGTTTGTGTAGACGAGAAATGTTTCGTTACTTCTTCATTCTTTAGGTCGATGCTTTGCTAAGGGCGTTTTCTTATTACCCTACGACCTGCGGAGCTTATAAATAAAGATACCGACTGACTTTGACTTATATCCAGCTGTATTCTGTATTTTCAGTAGGAATTTGTGTTAGTTGAAAGGTTTTGCCTAGTTTATAGGCCTTTTGGTTGGGCCTTTAGATGTCCAGATTTAGCATACATTTCTAATAAGTGCATTTGTTGATAATGTATGTAGAGAAGAAGTAGATTGGAGCAGTTGTAGTTTTTAAGTTGAAGCCTTTTCAAATAAACAAGTGATGATCAGTTGTTTGAATGAGATGAGATCGATAAACATCTTCAGAAACTTATGCTTTTTGTTGAAAAGATCTATTTTAAAATGTTTAGCTTTCTTTGTACTGAAACCAGAAAGTATTTTGCATTTCAAATGAGTGTATTTGTAAATGCTTTCCATGTAGCATATGAAAAAGTAGCTGCTGAATGTGGTTGTTGCAGAAAGGTTAAATAACTCCAATTGTAATGCTCGCACAACAAAAGCAATATACATAGTTGTCTATTTTATTCTTGTTTACATCCGAATGAAAACCTTTGAACATTTTCATCATTATTTATTGCTTAAGTTTAGACATCCTGGATCAACTAACCGCTTGGGTAAAGTCAGATACGATCTTCTATACTTCGTGTTTGTCTCATTATTGAAAATATCTGTGTTAAATTCTGATCAGGTACATCAAATAAACCATAATTGTTAAACCACAAGTGCTATGGAAATAGCACTAGCACATAAACTAGTTGTAGTTACATTGAAACATTTTCAAGTAAATACCATCCGCGTGTATTTTTCCGCTGAAGAAAACCACCACCTCGCATGGAACTTGCAAGGAAATGTTGAGTCTGATCGAATTTCAAGTAATCGCGTGTCGCCTTCCACGTATATTTATTCTATATGTTTCCTTTATTCACTTAGCAATGTGTGTTACAGGCAATGCTTCTAAGTGTTTACTACTGCCCCCAAGCCAGTGCAAAATCAGGTCTTTGTTCCTTGGAGAACAAGGTCGGCTTCATACGCTGTTCTTTGCACGTATGCATTATTACTTCTTGATTTTCTTAATCCAGACATTTACAAGTGTTGTAAATAATTGCGCATTGTAAATTTCGCTCTTTGGTATGTTTAAATATTGCTGCAATGAATAATTAAGGTATGCGAGCAATACTGGGCAACGTAATTTAATTACATTTGGCGCGTAAACTCGTCCATGCTGTTTTTATGAAGACTATTAATCTTACCGGAACATTGAATAACAAAAGGGATGTCCTGTGTTTTGTGCTGCTCACGAAAATTAAAGGCCTTAACGTTATTTGTAGTTATTTATACCTGTGATGATGCCGCTGTAAAAAGATGCCCGGTAAACAAAACGCAAATGAAGAAAAATGATGTTGTTAATGAAAAACGAAAAGGACGAATCGGTGTCCTGGCACTGAGCACCCCGCCGTCGCCATGGTCATGGTGTGTGCGCGCCGATCGCAAATGGATATTGATTTAATGTTAACTGACGTCCTGTTTTCTTCTTTGTGTGTTGCAGGAGGCCTCGTGAATCTGCAGAAGCAGCGGTAAAAAATGCCGCAAGCACCGAACCCATTAATGAAGCCCTTCGTGGTGTTAGCCCTTCCTGGCATGTATCTCTTCTACAAGTACAATCAGTATAAGCGCAAGCGGAAGGAGAATGCCAAGAGACGCCTCACTGAACGCGAGTTACAACATTTAAATAATAAAATTGTAAGTGCTATCAATTTATTCATTAGTTTTGAATGATTGGCACTTGGAAACCGGTCAACTGTTCAAGTGGTTTTGGTATCTCTTCTTGAAAACAAACAGTTCGTGTTTTCATACTTCACGCTCTGAAAATCTGCGATATTTACTTTATCATAGTTTTATTCTCAGAAAGTATTTTGTTTAAATGAATCACATTACTAATTTTTACTCAAAAATACCGTATAATAAAACATCCACACAAGATAAATTTTGGATTTAAGACTTCAAAACAGATTCACTCGTCAACCGAGAGTCGCTGATTTCATGACATGATGCAAGCAAATTATACATCGTATATGATCGCGTCATCGGGTGGGTAAAAGTCAACGGAGTCTGGAAAATACAGCCTGTCGGCTGCTGGCTCTCGTCTTTTCAATGACCTATCCGTGGCCACACTTTGCAGAAAAGCCCTGGCAATCTCTTCCCGGCGGCTCAATTCCAACGTGATCTTCTCAAAGAGGTGAAGCTCGAAGTTTGTCAGTTTCGGAACGCCGAAATTGTGCACGATGCCCTGCGATCCAAACTTTACCGTCGACACCAAGTGCCTACAATGACATTCGCAGCATTTCAAAAACATGAAAGCATTACTATTGCATTTTGCACGCGCAAGCCGTGGTACCAACACTCACTTGCAGGTCCCCACGAGGTTCGTGCGAACGAACGCGGAGGAAATTGCAGATGAATCTCCCAGTAGTCCGAGAGCTATGGTAGTTACTAATCGATTAATGGCGAACGCGTTACCATGTGGGGCGTACTCGTTTTTAATGTCAACACTGACACAGGGTGATGTATCCTGTCTCCCTAGACGGTAGCTGTTGATCATGCGATGCGCCTCGGGCAGAGGTACTTGGATTGGGGACGACCTGGAGAAAAGTGGCAGCAGGATATCCTCCTCGGGCCCGCCTAGTAATGGCACGTCCACGATTGTGGGATCAAGATCTTGATGAAGTGCCAAAATCGAATTTAATCGCATCTAAAGGTAGAACATTGCATGACGTACTTATAGACTGTATGGAATTGGGTTTAGGGTACCTGTTGTTGAGTAACAGAACCAAGAACCTTTCCTGGGTGATACCAATGATTCTGGCGGTACACTTCCGATACAATTGGTAATGTTATCGATAATGGAACTACACAGTCCACAAAAATGGCTTTGGGTGAATGTAAAGCAGCTGCAGTTGCAAGTTGTATCAGACGCTTGCCTTCTATCTTCAATTTCTGCTCGTATGGCGAGTCTGCTTTGATGGTTTCCACCCCAAGCATTACAATTATATCCGCATGCTAGAAAACATCCCATGGATTATACACATGACCTAACTTAAACCATCACTTCACTTACCCTTAGTGCACAATGAATATCTTGTTTGGCAAATCCCAGAGCAATCGAGTGCGTATCGAGATGATTCAAATCCGCCGCTAAACTAAGCGTGCTCTCTGTATCATACAAATATACCTGCGAGATGAGCGGATTTTGCTTGAGCAATAACGCAAGCGCTTTCCCGGTTGTCGTAAGTGCACCCAGGACAGCCACTCGGCAGCTCTTCTGCTCGAACTTCTCCTGCTCTTGGAATGTTCCATTGTGCTGCCCGATGGTAGTGATGCATCTCTTGCAATTTCTAAGTACTACAACATCATTTAGTAGACTAATAGCGAATAATACGAAAGGGACCATTGATAACTTACGGCATGCAATCCATCGGCGGCACAGCATTTTCGTGGACCTTAATAGAATTATTATCGGAACTGAATAGACAATCACCCAGAAAGGATTAACGTAGTATGGAATATACTACGTGTTTGTAAAATCTTGATTTATACGATTACAATTATTTCTGCTTACAAAATGTCATTGAGTCGCGAGAATAGAATTTTGACAATAAAAAATTTACCAATTTGCCATAAACATACAAGTCAGTGATTGCTATGATTATATATAATTTACAATTAGTATAGTTGCTATAGATACCAGCAGGTTGTTGTCATAAAGGGCAAATTTAAAACTAAATTTTTAAGCTACTAAGAAAAGATTGAATGCTAAAAAATTTAATTTGTTTGTAATTTGTAATTTAAAAAATTTTTGTTTTTACTTTTACTACTGCAATTCAAATGTGATTTACCAACAATTTGCCTATGTCTTAGGTAATACGTAAATATCTTCCAATAAAAATTTATCAAATGAAAGATATTCCATTAAAAATTAACTAAGCACATAAAAAAGAAACTCCTAATTAGTTGATTTTAGACTTTGTATATTTATTTTCAGATATCAATTTTCAAGTAGATTTGTAACAATTAAACAGAAAACATACAAATATTCATTCCAATATATTTGTAATTTTTTTCCCGTGGCAGCAACTTTTCTTCCCTTTCTTTCTCTGCCATTTTAACAAACCCTTAATATAAAAATCGTTACAGCAACAAAACTTATCAAAGGTTACCTTAATTGCTACTCATTTTTTATGACATTAACTAATTTCTAATAAAAAAATGTCAAATATTCATAAAAAAATTATCCTCTGAAAGAAAATATTTTGCCACGAGGTAGGCATCATTAGGATGACAATGTAATCTCATTCTATGGCTATATTAACAATACAAGTGGTGATTAGTTCGTGTGCAGCTAATTACGTCAAGTTCTAATCTGATTTACTCAATGCGATTGTAAAGATTTGCAAATTACATGCAAGCATGCTTCGGATTATGTTTCTATGGTTTTCCCATGAGTAAATATCACGTGCTAATTTTCAACACGCTGTTTACGTTCTGCACCAAACTGAAAAATCATCTGGGAAGAAATTAATTGTTGTTTTTATTATATTGTCTTTTAGTTCAAATATGGAACTTTTCTTATTGTTCATTGGCGTGCTATCGGCGAAAACACGAAAAGCGTGAAGGGTGTGAACATATGGCATTAACTCGGATTAGTGGCGCCTAAAGCTTTTTATTGGATATTCCAGGTAGTTGGTAACGTAATGACATCGTTCTTTAATTTAGTTGGAGGCAAAATAATTGCGTTAATCGCAAGCAAGGTAAGCTTGTAAGGTGTAGTTTTATAATGATGACGTCAAAATCAATTTTCCTCCACTCGTGCACTACACTTTCTGTGAGCAGGAATAATAGTAGCGAAAATTGCCACTTTAATGAAAAGCAATTAAGTTACTCTAATGAAGAAAATCGATTGCTTTCACAATTAACACGTCAAGATGAAAGGAAAAGTTATCCCGATTGCAATAAACTGAGCTGAGTGTTATAATAACGAATATATCACTTTAGCATTCATGCAAACTACATCGAAATATATAGAAAATTATTTTATCTAACCTAGTCTAAATGATGATTAACAATTTATACAAAAAAAAAAAAATTAACTCATGCATTTACAATAAGATATGAGCATATATTAAAAATATGAAAGCAAAAGACCACATTTTACTTCTGATAACTTCCTATCCTACTCAATTGGATAGTAAAATGAGAGCAAATATTAGGAATAATCACGCTAATAATGTTTTCTACGGAGTACAGACTTGTCTGATAAATAATTCACGTTGCAGATTGGAAGTGTCGTTGAGTTTGTGGCAGCAGGTTCGTTGATTGTAACACTTTCCAACATTCCAGCCAGCTACTTACCATTTACATTTCGTGCCTTGTCATAAAATCGATGTCCACGCATTTCGTTGGCACCGGCATTTCCTGGGCCGCCGCCGCCGCCGCACGAAAATCCTCATCGTAGCGCAACGCGCTTATAAATGATTCCTTCGACATTTGCTACGTTTACGCAGGCGTTTGTTACGAAATGATGTGTTTATCCCTCATACATAATATTCATTGCATTACATCATTGCATTGCTGGTGCTCCCTCAAGTGAGATTTTTGGCTGCGTAGTCAAAAGTTGGTGTGAATTTATTGCTTTAAGGGTTGAAAATGTTGAAAATGAAGTGATGCAGGCCTTTAGCTGGTGCCTTGTGACTTTAAGAGGTCGCTGCTTGTTTAGTTTTTGCTTGGGGGTGGTCATTTCAAATTAAAATTTTTAAAAGTATTGTTTTTCATGATAATAGTGAGTCAGGTCTTCTCTACAGAGAAACAAAATTTGATGATATCAACATTTCAGAGTAGAAAATTAAGTGATACACCGTTAAAGCTGGATTTTGGTACAATTTTCTAATTTTAGGTGTTTGATACAATCCTCGTTCTTGCGCGGGGGTTGCTCGTGGCTATTATATAGCTTCCAATATTCATTTTAAGTGAATACTCATAAATTATAATTTAAGCACTGTAATTTGTTAGGGTCAGTTAAAGGATATATGTCATTTTTTTTTAATATATTTTATTGTAATTCTCAAATATTAATAATTATTTTATAACAGAATATTGCCTCACCCAAATTAAAAGGTTAAAGTCAGGTTTACAAGTAACCGAAAAAACCAAGACGTTATTTTTTACGTGGGGAAAATTACTCTAAAAATTAATGCATAAAATAATTTTTACAAAGGCATTTATTTCACATTTTGCTGCCTCGTTGGCATCCCAGTTATTTTCTACATTAACATTAGCATCATAATAGCTACTAAACTAAATCAACTATAAAATATCACCAGATTTATATCCCCGAGATTTATAATTTACCAGTTATTCTCTTACAAATAATACATTCGTTAAATAAGCCCATAAGAAACTCCTATCACAAAGGATTTACTTAACAAGTCAAGTAATATAAACTTAAAACCTTTGGTTTAGCAACATTACTCGCTATAGAAGATTACAGTTTACTTAGTTTAGTTTTAGTTTAGTTTATATCCTGCAATCACGTTCAATACAAATGCTCCACATTTGCCAAGAAAGCATTACGTACTTTTATCGGCTGTTTTTATTGGAGGTTTTATTGCGGCCTTTTATTGGACATAAGGTACTCGTACCAGCCATTTTTCAATCCCATCTAGTGCGACCTGGTGCATTATCCTTTCAAAGTAAAACTCTATCATCTCAGGTTATCGCTCCGTGCTTCATAATGGCACTTTTCACATGCAATGCGTCTGTATCGACGATGCAATTGATACACGTGGGGTATACTTTCGAACTCGCCGATTGTCATCAACTGGATCGAATATTTGGTCATAAATACATAAATTGTGCTGATATGAAGCATACTCGATTTAATATATATATGTATCTAGTGCGTTTATGCTCCTCAGTGGTAGTTTTTCCTTATTTTATGAGGATCTGACGTAATAATCTCCACGACTGGTTCTGAAACAGAGATAAATTCAGACAGATTATCATTGGCAAATTAAGCAGGAAATTTATTGCTGATGTTTATAATAATCACTGTAAGTATTGTGTTATTGTCCCACATTTTCTGTGTTGGTACTTGGTTAAATTAGGGTAAGTAACGTTGGTTCTCTTTTGTGCATAGTTGGTGAATGCCTAGTTTAAGACAAGGATTGAAATTGGTTGGCATATGGAATTTGGGATTTCGGGCACCATAGAAAGTTTTGACCTAGGGTAGGTTTGGTGTACCTGGAAGCATTAAATCCCATGTAGACGTCTTGTAATTTACAATTTTCCTTGTTGGAATTTGAACATTGGGCTGGATATTTAGTAGGATTCTTCACTGTCTCGGCATAGATGGACCAAGCTTTTTGATGACTACACGTAACTAAAAAGTAAGAAATTTTCATATTGATTCAATAGCTTCTCATCGGAAAGTTTTACAATAATCTTCAATTTCATTTCGCAAAAGTAAGTTTTTAGATCTACAACTAGGCTGAATATCCTCCCCTTGGTTCACATAGAAGTCCACATGCCCAATGGATACAGGATACCCAAAGAACAATGGGTTAGTATGAATGATATCCACAAATTCGGCATCCTCCTTTGTAACTCGATGAGCTACATCTAAAAAATACAATTATTTCCATTCTGCCCTGAACTTAAATCTGCTTCTTACCTTTAATTGGATAAAATGGCAAAGCAGGATCCAATCCAGTGATCCGATGGACGAGATGTAAAGGGCGAAGCTGTTTTCCAGCCATCCCAACAATCTGAGCTCCAAGACTAAAACCCACCAAGTGCACACGATTCAAAGGCAACTCTCCGGATTTGTGGAACATTCGTAAGAACTTGGCTAGGACATCAGCGACCACAATTGTGTTTCTTGCTGCTTGAACATACCAGGGTCCCGCGGACAGATTGGTCCAATCAATTAAAATCACATTATAAGGTTCTGGCCTTCCAAGGTATGCTGCAACAAGATAAGGTTAATAAACTAATTGATGGTCTGCTACAGAAAAAAGGGTATACCATCACGGATTTCATATGAACTGGATGCGGATTGGCACACTTCCAAGAACCCATGCACAAAAATGACAGTAGCATGCTGGGGATTCAATCCAGCGTGTTTCAAACTACCCAGGCGTAATTGCAAAGGGATCTCGTTAGTGGGATTGTTCTTCGTGAAGAGCAATAGTCGGATATCCTTTCGCATTTTCATGTTGCAGCAGCGTTCGCAGTTCCCAATCGGACGCGCAGTTAATTTAATTTTGTTTCTTCCTGCACAGAGAAACAATACAATCAAGCAGATTCAAAACATATTCATAATTGGATTGGTATTTAGGTCATGACATCGTCTTTCGTTTACATCTGATACTTGATCATCTATATGCATCTATGGACTTTGGACTGAGCGTGTCATCAACGCCTATATTTGGTATTTACTCAGGTTGACTTGATTATATTCTGTTATGATGCTTGTCGGGTACTCAAACACCTCAATACATTGAGGTAGTATTTCGACATCGATGAGCGTGGGAAGTCAAAACGCGAACGTAGGTATTACACGAAGTTCTTTTATGACTTCAAGCATGTTGGACCTTGAAAAGAAAGCGAGTTTCATACTTTTTCATTCGTACGAATCGTAAGCAAAATGTGCAACAAGAGGTGTCATAACTTGAATTCAAAATGCTTGGAATGCGTTGACACTTAAATAAAGTCAACAACGTGTGGTACCGTTGACAGCCCAAGGAAAAGAAGTTTTATCATTAGGTAACTACATTTACCCGAGAATAAGCGCGTACCCAATGCCCCCGATATATTTCATGTTACATTTGTCATTTCAATTTTTAAAATTATATTTCAATAAAGGGTGCTTTTGTTACATTTTTTACACTACGCAGAAAATGGGAATTAAAATAATCTAGTCTAATAAAATGCTTCTTGTATTTGGAGGACAACGAGAAATTTGCTTCTACCAGACTCGCATATTGATTTGTACCATTTGCAAGAGCGTGCCTTGCGTTCACTATTTAATTATCATAGAATTTTTATGTCCGGTATTTATTTGATATCAAGCAGCTGAGTGTTTAGGAGCAATTCATACTTTTTTCTAAAGTGATTTTCTAAATATTTGTTTTACGCAAGATCTGTGTAAATAAATTAATTTAATTTTTCCATTTAAAGAAAATTTACCATTTCATTAAAAAAAATTTTTTCTACTAAAGTATTCTACAATATAAAACAAATCAATTCCCATACAGCTTTATTGATAAAAATAATTATACTTCGGTTTATTATTGCCTACCTTCGTTTTTTGAAGGAGAATAATTCATACCTTGATTCAGTTAGTTAATTATTTTTCATTCTACAATTCCTAGCTATATTTTGAATTAATTTTATGAATAAATCACTAATTCATAAGTTAAAATAATTCCTCATCAATTAAAAAATTTCACATAAGTGTAACTTTTGAGTTGTTTGAGGAAATGTTGAATAAATTTAATTTATTCTATATAAACTAAGATAATATCATGTTGCTCTTAGAAATTATTTAAAAAATCAATTCGCTATCCCATCTGAGGCAAGAGTTATGCTCACTCCAAAATTGGAAAAGCATTGCTTTGCATCACTTCAGTTTCCCGACCTCTTCTGTAGCCACATCATCGCGCCATGGCCACAATTAGTATTAAAATGACTAGCTGGCTAAATTACCTATCGATGGCTATGTAATTTATGTTTTTGGAACTTACAGTTTCGTAGGTATTTGGGTGTATAAATATAGACAACTCCGTGATTGTAACAGAATCTAAATCTCTGTGGGATGTGTTTTGAGAAAATTTCGATTTTTGACAGAAAATTAATGTTATTTTGAAGGAATACTCCTAAATAGAATTTTATTCAACAGTATTTCTTCTTGTAATACAATTAATTTTTTGCTTCTAATAATTTCCCAAAAATATTTTTTGAAATTAAAAGCTCACATGGAATTTTTATGCATTAACGTACAAATTAATCATAATCGTTATAATTAGTCAAGGGTATAATGGATATAATAATATTGTAAACTTACCTAATTTGGAAAGGTCAACAAACAAAACAAAATTCAAAGAAATAAATTACTTCCATTTGGCATGATTAATTATCGGAAACACAAATATTTAAAGCATTGCATATAATTCCAATATAACCCAATTATTTCTGTGAATTGAATAAAACATGTCAATATTTGACCACTCTGATTACAATAAATTCAATTGGAACTACCATCATAATTCTATAGCAATTCATTATTCAATTCTTAATTAAATTTCTAAATCGAAGCGAATTGAATTGAATATCCGACAAGTTAATTGATTCGTACCCAAACCAAAGCCAATAAACGTTTTGAATGAATGAAAACAATTCAATCACCACTCACCGGACTCACCCACCACCAGCACGATGGGCTCACATTCTCTCACACGCCTGGGGGTGGTCGGCAGCACGACATCGGATGGATGGCTCGCATTGCGTTCGTGCCTTGCACCAGCATTGCCTAACGTCGCGATATCCTGCACGTACACATCCTGCGAGCGATCCGTCGGCCGTACGGTTACAAACGCGCTCAGCATCTGCACTATCAACCTTACCAAATGCATCATAAACCGCCGCCAACACTGCAGACTCTTCCTTCACCTATCCGAATGTCGTGGATTTGACCGGGTTTTTGCGTACCGCACCTATAGGGAGCCGCGGATATTCTGAGGAGCATTTTCCTTGGGTGCTGACGAAAAACACAGATAAAACTGGTCGAGCCCCCGACCACTCTACTACAAAACCGGCGCGTTCTGTAATGAACTTGCCACCGGCATTCAAGGTCATCATTACAAGCCAATGTACGGCGTATGGGAATCTAAGCATGCATATGCAGTAATAAATCAATTTAGAAATTCATCAAAATTTTATTTTAACTGATAACATCCGTGTTTCTCTGCAATTATTGTAGTTGCACAATTTGTGCACAAATTGAGGAAAACCAATTTGCATTGTTATGAATTTTGGTGTTATTAAATTATGAAGTGAATTAGCTTCGTTCACAAACCGGATATATTCATGGCCAAGAGCAATGTCAATATAATTTTTAAACAGAAATGCTAAACATTATAGTATCAGTTTAGAACGTCAGGGAATAAAATATATTCATTGGAATCAATTCAACTCAATAACTTGGGATAACGTCGCAAGATGAGAACTTACCGGATTAGTAACAATGAATACTGAATATTTCGTACATAATTTATCTTTTCGGCAAATCACGCTTTTCAAAAGGCATCTCAATGAAAGGTAAACATGTAATTAAATTCATTTAATTGCTTGAAGACAATTATTGTTCCTGTTTATCGAAACTTTCGATTTCAAGGTGAATTAAATATGGCGTTTTCTCGGTAATGACAAATTAGTGCTCAATCAAATATTGCAATTAATTGAAATGTTTTAATTATATTTTTATTATTTTTGATTGCCAATACTTAAGGAGTAATAGGTCCTTGATTGGACTTTGTTTTAATTTCGTACTGCAGATTATAAGTATAATATAATAATTGGTCAAACTTATACTTTAAATGATAATACAAAATAAATCATTGCTCTCTAGATTTTCTACTCTGAGATCACACCATTTGCAGCCTGCAACTTGCAACTTGCAACTTGCCCTATCATTGTTACTGCTTTATAAGCAATTTAATTAGTAGAATTTCAGGTATTGATATTGTACAAATTTCAATAACTTACAAAGATTTAGTTCTCAGATAAATAAATAAAAATTCATTTATTCTCAATTATCTTTTTAGGAAATTAATTCAATACAACATAATTTATTGGTTTCATTGAACTGTGATTATTCTATGATTATTTCAAGTCTAAAATATTCTATAATTTAAAATTTATAGCTGATTTCCGATTAATAAATTATCGTGTTTATCTGTGAATGTTTAAAATCATTAGCATCAAAGGACGTAATTTTCTAAGGAAGTTCCTTGATACTTTTCTAACAAACTTGATTATATTGGTCGACGCAAATATTACCTCATGACTTATTCATTTCTGAACATTTCAATTTGTTTTACGGATTAAATTAAGCAGACACGTGAGAAGTTTACCTCAACAAATCGCCAATGAAATTTCACACTTGATTTAAAGCGGTTTGCCATTTCCTCCAACTTGATTAGTGTTTTCTCAGTGCTTAGACTGTTCACACTCTAGGCATCGACTTCTGAAGGCAACGCTAATGAATATTATTAACCCATAACGACCGCGACTTAAGAAACTTCTTCTTGGTAATTTGCACGCCTATCACGCTTACTGCGTAGGTGAGCGCACAAGATCGAGGGTTACAAAAGCGCAAGTGTTACCACAAGGTTGCTACCGGGTACTTGTTACGAGCATCAAAGCAAATGTTGCTACAAAAAATGTTACTGCAAGACAATGCATGATGAGTATGTCGGATTCATTGTAAAACACGCAGCGTTCGAGTTGTTCGACAAAAACAAACTCACAACTCAATTCACGTTATTCACACACGAACCGTATGAAAGAGGAGATTAAAATGCAGAACATTGTTTTACGATATGTTTGTTCTCGTACTTTGCTCGAAATGCGAAGTGATTCAGATCACGGAAGCATAGACGCAAAGGGCCAACAAACTGATAACATTCATTGGAATGATATTCGTAGATAAAGAAAATATGATACATCAAGTTATAAAAGTCATTGTATTTTCTCACCTTAACAACTTCTAAACTGAAAGTCTCAGGAACATAATTTCGAAGGCTGTTGATAAACGAAATTGTTGCCATTCTATTTTCACTTTTATTGCAGAGGAGGACCATAGTAGCTCAGAAAGTAAATTTTGCCATTTCTACTGATTTTTTTATCTTATTTTATATTTCGGAGACTTTGCTAGTACCAGAATACATAAATTAAATAATATTTGATCACGCAAGATGCCAACTTTCAGTTTTCACTTGTATTGTGACTGGAGCAAGCATGGGACTACTTAGAAACAGCAAAATGCTGCCCATTTGTATTTTTCTCACCTAAAGTGCTACCAAACTAAAAATCCCAGAAACAATATTCAAGTGGCATTGGAGAATAGTTAATATAGTAAGCTTTTTCTTTTAGCAATAATTATGAATGGAGTGGACAAAGCTGGGATGATAAACAGTACTATGTACAAAATAAGCAAAAGTGTATTTCTTTGGTATCAGGTCAGCTTGATTACTTCAACAAATCCCAGAAATCAAATTCTAATGGCAATCATTAGATTCGTTATATACCACTTCTAGTTTTGACATATATTGTAGTCTGGGAGGCATAAGCAGACAAGGGGACGGTAAAACGTAGACGCCACCTTCATATTTCCACTATAAACTTAATTAAGAAAATTTCAAATTACATGTTGCAGCGTAATAGTGTAACAAGTTGGAATGACATGCAACGAATATTAACATCTTGCGTTGGTTACAGGACAAATTGCTGAGCAAACTTGAGGAGAATGAACCGGAACTTGCAACATGTCAGGAAGAAGAGGTAGGCAAAGCGTACACATTGATGCAGGTATTATTAGGACCCATTCTAACATTCAAGCATGCAGCCGAAGAAAGACGTGGGAAATATTTTGAAATTATAACTAGAACATGGAAAGTTAAAGTGTCTTCTATAATTATACTCAATTCACTTTTCTCACAAAAAGTACCATCTTAAATTAAATATTTAGTAACGATGAACATGCAATACAACCTCAGAGTTGATTACCTTCAATTCATTACGGCATCATACATTTTCAATCAATTGTCGCAATGTCAACAATTATAGGTAGTTTGCTATGCCATGTTATCAATAGTTTGATAATGACGCAGACCAAATACCCAAATGTTTCATTTAGGTAATTGAAACCAGGTGCGATTGTTTTATAAACAAAATATAATAATTTAAAGGTCAATATTGTTCGAAGTCTTCCAAACCTTGTACTTAAAAGCAGATTACGACTTCGCCTCATTCTGTTTGTCTTTTCAATAAAAATTGCGTAAAGCTAAGTGCAGAAAGTTGTTCACCGTTAATGGGTCAAGAACGTGATCCACTCGTGGTTACATACGCCCATTTAAGTTTTTCGAATATTCTACGCTACCATTATATACAAATGTCTTTAAATACTACCTGCATTGCGCATGGAAATTACGCACAATGTCTATATTAAGTGATCATGTAACTATGAGGAACTGTAGAATGTTGTAAGGGATTTTGCGGTTGAAGGAGCAAATAAGTTGGAAAGTGTTGGCTACATTGCATTTACTTTCAGATCCACATGACCACGTAAATTTACATGGTATATGTCGTTTTCTATAGTATTTGATGTTGTTGCAGTGCGTTATTTGCATCCACGCCAAGGCGACGATGCAGACATCTCCCTGCGGACATCAAGTCGTGTGCAGGAAATGCTTCGTCAAGACTATCCAAATCGCTGTATCGCAACGTCTGCTTCCCCTCAGATGCGTTATATGCAGAGCCAAGATATTAAGACTCAAGGTAATATACTAGGAAGAGAAAACTGATGTGTTAAGAATAATGTTTGGCGTACTAGATTAATATGCTGAGTAAAATTGGAACTTTTGGAGAGTTCTCTGCTTGATGCTCCACTGGCGAGGATGTTAGCACATCCTTCTGTCGTAGGTTTAGTTGCTGAGTTCGCTTGCCTGTAATCAGAGCGCGTAAAATGACCCTCTATGTAGAAGTTTGCAATACTAATTTTGTTAGACTAATTAAATATGTCCTTCTAGACTGGTCCAATCTTACCTTCATCCGCAAGCGGTTATTCGGTAAACTCCCGGTCTTCCTCAGTGCCACAGTCAGACAGTCTGTACAGCGTCAGCAGCGGCAACTCGTCGATATCTTCCACTTCGTGTTCTTCCGAGAGCAGCGCCGGATGCCGGTCAGCAGGTTGCGGCGGCACCGCCGCCTGCTGTATCAGCGGCCACTGCCTCGGCGGTGCATACCCACGTCAGCCCACGGGCGCGCTCCGCCGCTCCCAGCAGCATGCGATGAAGATGAAACTCCAGGAGTACTGCCGCAGCGACAAGAACGGCCATCCAATCAACCGCTTGCCTCCAATCAAGGAGATCAGCACCGCCAGTCCGACGCACAATACTCCACCACCTGCTTCGACTCGAATCAGGTAATGTAGTGGAAGAATATAAGAGGGTATAGTAAGTAGGGTACGGCAGTGAATTAATGTTTGGCGCTTTTTGTTAGATGTGCACAAAAAATAGTAACCCAATTAGAAACCGGAAGGATATCTACAAGTAGTCGAAAAGGAAAATACAAATATGAAAAATTACCGCAGCAAGATGAAGATGAACCTAAAGTTACTACTCCTGGCTCCGCGACAACAGCAGCATCTGCATCTACGTCTGCTTGTTCTGCATCCACATCCTCCATCAAAGCACCCTGTGAACCTACGGCTTCCACCAGTAAGGAAGCAGTGAAACCCAAGGAAAAGACGCGTTGGTGGAGCGATCGGAAGCATAAGGAGCGTACCAAAAGTGAGGAACGTATCGATAACAAGAAGAACGAGATTACTGAAAAGCACATGGAGATGAAGCACAAGCTCTTTCTAAACGAGCTTAAGCGCGACGAGAAAAATGCAAGGAAAGAGCTGAAAAATAAACCAAACGAAGGCAACATCAAAGAGAACAAAGTGTAGTCAATCAATGCAAAAAATTGAAGAAGCAATCCAACACCAAATTGAACCCGTTTCATAACAATACCCTCTCTGACAAAGAGATACTTAGTCAATTTCCTACTCAAAATCAACTTAAAAGCATTTATAAACTGCCCCTTATCCCACACCAAAAAGTTATATTTGGATGATTGTAGTTTGAAGTTAACGAAAGGGATCACTTGATTATTTCCTGATACCTTACGATTTAGCGTGACCCCTCGAGCCTAAACGGGGGGCGAGCATTTTAGACTGATTTTAACCCTGTTTGATCCCCCGATTAATGGATCGCCACCTCGTTAACAGGCGCTACGCAGCGCGTGGATAGAATAACGTCGATTGTAACATAACTTAATCTATAAGTGTTTAATTACCTAATAGCAATCAAAACTAATGTAAATATATCAAAATCTGCAAATGCAAAAACCAACGATCGCAATTATGTACCATATAGAGGGTAAATTACGAATCGAGTCAATGTAAATTCGTCACTCGGTCGGTTTTTATCGTAAGGTTACATTACATGCATTACATGTGCGCAGCGCACAGTATTAACAGAAACGTTATTGAAATATATCTAGTTTACGATATTATAATGTGATGTGAAAACGAATACCGATCCATGTTTTTAGCGATTTAAAACAGAGTTCAAACACTATTTAAAGAGTCCCGAAAATACGTACAACTGGCATCTAATCGAAGCTCGAGAAAGACCCAAACAATTCAAGGAAATTGCAAAATCCTTTTTTAGTCTATAAAAATATAAAGGTGCCAAAATAAATTTTTATTGCAAGAGATGTTACGCACAATTATTTTCATCTGAAGAGTTTTCTTTGAACACACCATCACACTCCAATCAGATTTTGCTTTCTGAGTAAAAGTAACAAGGTGGACAAGAATAAATGAAGAAGTACCAAATTGATTGGAATATTATTTGAAAATATAAAATATCAAATGTTTTTATTGCGCCAAATTAAATTTATATATTAATTCTCGATGTTTTACTTATTGATTTGAAATAAGTTTGGCACAATCCAAATCCTTGGCGTAGCACTCAAAACTTCTCTAATTCATAAAGAAATAATTTCAACTTTTACGCAAAAAAAAAAAACATTTCAAAGTTAGAAGGCATTGTTGTGAAAATATTTTATTGTCATCAATATTATTGTTAAGCCTCAAATTATCTTCTTTTAATGTTTGGTCTTATAGAAAGGTTTTAGTCTTTAGTCTTTGGCTCATAATTTGTACTCATAATTTCTTTTGAGTTGATTTAAGTTGAACTTTAACAAGTTTTCTTGTTCTGCGTAACACCCCAAAATAAATTTTAGCACAGCTGGAGAAATTCATTGCAACAAATCAGAATATTTATAAAGTATAATCAAAACTCACTCAGATATATGTGAAGCCACACGATGAATAACCCAATGCCTGCAGCAACGTACATATCTATGATAATAATTATTATAATTAATTGTTAACAAAGTAACGAATATAATCAAAAAAGCAAAGCAAGCGAGCGTCGATTAGACCCACCCTACCATGCAGTTGGCGTATATTTTAATCTACTCATTTAAGAATCATCGCAGCAGATGAATAACATCTTACTTCAGCGAAAACCCAAGAGAATCATCCGATACAAACATGAAGATTGTGCAAATTGTGGCAATAATATTATAATAACATGAAGGAAAGTAAACTTATTAATGTAAGACCTTAAGTCATCTAGGATTCCAATAAATACCTAAGCACGGTGTAATAATTCACTGTTATGATTAATAATTAATTTAGTATTGGAGGCATAAAGTGTAATGATATTCAGTTAATTAGAATGGGAGGCGTGAAACTAATTATTAAAGGGAAGAAGAGCGTTCTTCTGGTCTGTGTGAAGAATGCGGTTGCATTGAAACCCTCGCAATGCTACTTGTATTTGTCGTATGCATGTACAATGACTATGACTACACGATAAGGTGAGATAATAATAATGTGAATAGAATTTTAGTTTTGTAACTTTGAGATGATAATACAATTGAGAGTTATGAGGTTAAGAGAGTTATAAGCTACCCAAGCTGTTTCTAACGATTTTAGACAATGCGCAATGCTGATGATATTGTATCATGGCATTACAAAGAACATTATACAATTGTACGTTTTGTATGAGTTGTCACGAGTTGAATCTTGAAGGCGCGTGTAGGATCATATGTCATTGCATTGGATCATGAAGTGCAAGAAATAAATGGATTACGGACTAAATCAATATAAAAATTGAGGTTTCATTTGGTATTCTTGTATTTATTTTACATCCTTATATCTATATAACGGATATCATTTTGTTTTCTTCTTTGCAGGTTGCTGGATAGGTCTGTAGTGGTTTGGGCAAACCTACTATCTGCTAACTGTTTGCGCCAAATAAAGGTCCACTATTGTGACCTGCCACCTATCAATGAAGATCCATCAACGCGTGACGCTTTGGTTGCAAAATAAAAGCAACAACACAACTTTGTTTTGAAGCAGGTAATGGCATTAAATTCAGACCAATCCCTCCGAAAAAGGTATACGTTCTTGGGATGGTCAAGGTTACAAAAAATATGTATACCTTATAAAATAATATTCACAAACAAGGATTTTTTTAAAGGTTGTGACTCAGTAGCAAGCGCAACGCACACTTAGCAACGCGCTGGCCTGTGAGTCGGCAAACTGCGGTTTCAAATCCTGCTAACACATCCTGCGGCGAGTGGTGAGAAGTCGATCACGATGTCTGCCTACGTCTGGCATATGGATACAAATAGGGCAAGAATAGTAATGGAGGTGATAATGCAATATCTATAGTCTATTAATGAACATTTTATCTGCAAAGATAAACATCTATTCCAATTAATTTCTATTTTTACAACATCCCTATTAGAAAATTTATAATAAGCTTATACACACAAATTGAAAATGATGGCAATGCATTTATAAGAACATGATTGTAAAAATGTTATATCTAAATTATCATATTAAATTTAGTATCAATTATAATAAAACTTTGGTCTAAAGACTCGAATTCGAGGAAATAGAAGTTACGGAAGAATTCGAAGGCCCACCAGAATCTGTATCTTTTTTAGTCTCTTCAGAAAGCGTGGGTTTTTTTGCCTCATCGCTAAAATCACCTAAGGCAAATGGGGTGGTATGGGCATCAGGATAGCAGTCAGTTGGTGGATACATAAAATCAGAGTTAACACATTCCGAATTCCACGAAGATAATTCTTGGTTAGAAATAAAGGTATAACCAAAATTGTCTTCCGGGTTAGGTTGCCTATTTTCTACGTCCATTTCTGTTTCGACTGGTGGATAAAATACCTCTCTCTCCTCAAGGGCCGCTGATTCTTGGGAATCATCACCACCGTCTTCGGTGGAGGATGGAGAAGTATGATCCGTTGATGAATAAGTATAGATAGGAGTGTCTCTACCCGAAGGTGATGAATATGAGTTCCACAAATAGGGCATATCGAAAGCAGGTTCCTGGTTAGTGTGCCAATATCCATCGTCCATTTCAGATTGGGCAGAAGGATAATACGATTCTGGGTGCATGCCGTCAATGACCGTTGATTCGGTGGGATCATCACCACCATCTTCAGTGGAAGATGGGGATGTGTGATCCGTCGATGAATAAGTGAATGTTGTAGTTTCTCTACCCGACGGAGATGATTGCAAGTCTGACACATTATTTCCATCTACATCATATTCCTGCTCTGCTGCGCTACCCTCTACGTTATTATCCTTCAAAGCAGCCAACCTCCTAAATATTGTTTAGAATTTAATAAAAATGAATTGTGCTAAAAACAATGCAAAGTGGTATACCTCAGTTTAAAGGGATTGCCTCTAAATGTATCTTCATCATCAGAAGTGTCGGATACATAAGATGGCAGATGCACGTCCTTGATCAGTTTAGCACACGGTTTGCTATCTAAAAATCTTTTTTTATACCGACGGCGCCGTTTTCTGGTATTGGGTATCTGTTCCTCCTCGCTACTTGTATTATTCAAAACAGAAAATTCCGTTTCGTCCTCACTCTCCGCCATGCTAAAATTTTTTGAGAAATTGATAAATGTGGGAATTATCATAAATTATGTAAACTGTCTTTGAAAAAAACAAATTAGAACATACTTTCTTCCTATGATCTGTTTTTTGGCAAACAAATCAATATATTTTAATTTAATGATGTTAGCAATTTCGTTATCCTCATTTACAATTTGTACCCAAACTGTATTATTGCAATGTTGGAAATCATCTGCTTTCCTGGACCTGGAGGGCTGAAATGACTAATGCGTGATCTCTATAAATGACGAATAAATAACGTAGCAGTATTTCTACAAAGGATTCTAATACTTGAATAATACTTGGATTCTATAATCGTGAGCAGGACCTTCTTATTGTTCAGTTTTTAGAAATAACAAACCAACTATTCTACTAATTCTGATTACATTAATTAGATAAGAAAGAATGTGATTAACTGAGTAAAATATGGTTGTTTGTTACAAATTTCTCCTAAAATATAGTAGATATCGTTAATGATACAGTTACACTTCACCAAGCTTGTTTTTTACATTCTCAACAATGCCAACAACGCTCATCCCTTTCGTTATATTATATGGTACCTTACCTGATCTTTGCTGGCTGACAACTAATGGATGGAAAATAGCGGTCTGTAATGGCTTTGAGGCTATCTGAAAAGTAGGTTTGAGCACACCATCAAAAAGAGCATTGTTACAATGCATGTTTGAGCTGTAGACCAAAGACAATATGATCTGCCCATCTACGAAATCAAGTTTTTGTAAAATGTACAATTAATCAAAACCGCAACCGCCCAACATATTAGTACGCCTAATACTTTCAATACTAATTATGATCAATTATAGCCCCTCAGTTCTATTAAGATATTCTATTTCGTATCCTTTCTATGATGAAAGATGTGATTTGGTTGGAGTAAGCGGATAGTGGCTGTCTTGTCAACCGGTACAAAAGAAAATGTTGCAGTATTACGAAATAAAAAAAATTTGATTTATTGGCAAAATATTTTTCCTTGGCCTTAAACCGCAATAAATTTCGTCCATGATACTACTACACTGCACATCTTTTGTATGCTGAGCTCACAAGAAAGCGAGAAAACCGTATACCGCAGTCGGTAAATTATAGGGTACCTTACCGGACAACGGCTGGCTGATAACTAAAAGAGAAAAAATGGTTTCTCAAGTTGTCAATGAACCTAGTGTAAAATGCCGCCAGGTAGCGCGGTGCGCTGCATTGACCTCTACTGGCAATTCAAGCAATATTTTGACGTACTGACACCTCCAATACCTACGATATTAATTATGGTCAAAAATATTACCGATTGTAGCCTCATTTACCCTATAAAGATAATATATTCCGTGTCTTCAATGATTGGGTGTTATCAGATAGAAATAAATGGTTAGTGGCTTTCCTGTCAACTGGTACAAAAGGTTGTTGCAATGTGAAATGACAAAAATGCGGTTTAATCAACAATATATTCTCCTTTAGTCTTAAAGAAAGATAAATATTGATCGTCATTGATACTATTACATCGCACATCCCTTATATTCTGAGATCACAAGAAAGCCAAAAGAGACCGTTTACCACAAACGCTACGTTCAAGTGTACCTTACCGCACAACCGCTGGCTGATAACTGGCCGATAAAAAATGTCTCCCCAGGTTGCCAATAAATTCCGCCAGATAGCGCTATGCTAACCTAAAAGAAAGTTGTCGCACCGACCTCTAATGACAATACAAGGAATTTTTTTGACGTACGAGTACCCCCAATACCTACAATATTCTGATAAAAAATATTACTAATTATGATCCTAATCTCATAACGATAATACATTATGTATCTTCCAAGATTAGTGAATGTTGTGATGAGGCAGGAATAAAGGATTAATGGCTTTCCTGTCAACTGTGAAATGAGAAAGGAGTGATTGAATCGGCAAAATATTGTTTCATGGTCTTAGATTGCAATAGATATCGCCAATGTTATTGCTACACTGTACACCCTTTGTATTCGGAGGTCACAAAAAAGCCACAAAACCGCATACAGCTGTCATTGTATTATAGGGTACCTTACCGCTGGCCGATACGTAAAAAACACAAAATGTTTCTTCAGATTGTCAATTAGTCTAAACCTCCGCCAGATATCGCGGTGCTAACCTAAAAGGTAGTCGTTGTAACATACCTTCAATACCAACAATATGAAATGTGGCCAATTATGGCCTATTAGTTCTATGAAGATATTCTATTTTGTGTCTCTTCTATGATTTGTGTGAGGTGTGGTTAAGTACGAATGAAGGGTTAGTGGCTTTCCTGTCAACTGGCACAAAAGATAATGTTGCAGTAAAAAAATATACTTTTTTCGGAAAAATACTGTTCCTTGGCTCTAAACTACAACTGATATCGTTAATGATATTGCTAAACACAAGAAAGCCATAAAACCGCTTAGGAAAATCGTTATATTATAGGGTACCTTACCTGTTCGCTGCTAACTGATAACTCAATGAAGAAATATGGCAGCTTTGGTTGACAATGAAAAAAGTGCAAGCGCTAGATAGCGCTGTGAACTCAAAAAAAAAAAAATTACTGTGTTGCCATTTCAATGACGATGTAATAATTTATTTATTTATAAATGATTTGATAGTATCAAATGGAGGGTAAGCATCGATTGTATCGAATGGTCCAATTTCGTCCAGCCCCATTTCTTTGAAGACTAGGTGAACATTGTAATCCACCATTGAAGTTAATCATGGAAAAATCTGTACAATCGGTGACTCCATCATCATTACAGTCCTAGAATTATCCCAAGTAAAACAAGTGTTAATCCTAGTTGCAATTGAATAAATTTTTATCCTTACCCGTCCATACTTAATCATATAATTCTTTATCATCCTTTGGGCACAGTGATAATGGATGGCACAATCTTCAAATGCTAAAAATAATTTTTTTTAGATATGTCATTTATTTTTTGGGATTTTTTTTAAAGACGTTACGATTGTAAGACCTTACCTCCAGCTCGTTCCGGATCATCTTCATCCATAACATGTCTACCTGCATCAATCCAATACACCCTACTGATTTTATACGGCCCACAATATCCAGCCTCGCAACCCAGAGTCAAATTGCAGTTCGTTGCAGCCACGCAAAGACATCGCATACATTGAGGAGTCAAATTCGAAATGTAAAGCTCCTCTAAAACACCCAAGCCATACAACAACAAAGCTATAAATTCTGGTTATTACGAGCATGATTTGTATTCAGCAAACAATGATTTAAATTATAATAAGTTGCATTGTGAACCAAAAATAAATAAACTTTTCTACCTGTCTGCATGCTTATGAACTGGACAAAATGAATGAACAATAACATAATAGCGAACGTGTTCCAAGCCTTGTTTGGTCCTCTTAATATTGTTCTCATCATTTGGGCATTCTCGATAGCGGTAGTCATTATTTAAAAAACAAATTCACTCTTGCACACTCTACACAATCTATCTAAAACTGCACTAAACACTTGTAAGAAACCTTCATTCAAGTAAACGCACCACTGACTTTATATATCTTAGGAAATCTTGTTATTAACCACAAGGAATTTACGTGAAGAATTAACTGATTGGTGGAATGTGGGAATTAAATATACATTTTGGTTTCGATTAGACCAGACGTGGATTTGGATGAGAATCAGAAAACCTATGACGTGCACTTTAGAAACACAAAGAAATTGATTGCATGACTTTATAAAATCCAACAGAAGTAAACAACTTAAAGGTGAATCGAATACAGATTTGTATTTGTTTCCAGGAACCAGTTTCCAGCTAATTCTACTGCAAATTATGAACCTGGATATGAGTAATGAGGGTTTCCATTGTTTTTGTCGCAACTACTGCAAAATAATCATGTACCGATTTAATGTAACTGTTTAAGTCTTTTACTACCGATTGATATCCACTTCCTTGATAAGTTCGACTCTGCTCCAATGGTCACGTTTACTAGAAACCAAACGTAATTTGCTTCAAACCTGGTATGAAGTCACATAAAACTTGTTTTAGCGTCATGCGGTACGTTGCAATTCTAGCAATTCTAATCAATAAATTAAAAACCACGCCATTAAAGATGATTTCAAATAAGGCTATTGAAGAACAATGCGTTTTTAAACACTTGAAAAAGAAATGGATTCTATTTTAAGTTTTTTTCTGTGAATTGAACATTTGCTGTCCAACCAAAAACAGTTACACATTAGAACCACGCATAAAGCACGCTGAATACAATAATGACATCAATTTCACCACAGATTTTTAATGCAATTGATACCAACTTTGAACTAAATAAAACCAAGTGGTCTATTTTTATTACTCAACGGCGCATAGGCAATGGAAGTGATTGTGTTTTTCCACCGGATCTGCATCCCAATGCGGTTATCCGCAATGGTAACTAAAATGTTTAATGAATATAATTTCGCGATTCACTGCGTTGTACTGGATACCAGCAAGTAATAGCAAGCAATTAACTTTGTGATTGTTTAAATATACTGTTTATTTAGATACATGCATTGCGAATGCAGCAAATGATCAAATCCTAATCAAGTATTATTCAGTTCTGTAGATTATTTCATGCGTTGATACGTTTAGATTGATCTCATTGGGAGCCTACAATCCTCTTGCACTGATGATACCGGTCATGATGGGCTGGAGGCAGGTTACCAGCACATCCGTATCCACCCAAGATGTGGATTTGGACGAAATCGTCGCAATCGATTTTGGCATCACCATTGCAATCCTTGAAAATTACAAAAGAAATAAATGATTTGTTTATCAAAAAATGGGTGTTAATTTGGGGCATATGTTATTTTTGTAGTCTCATGACAAACCGTTGAAAACGTAAATACATTATCTATTAAATCTCAATATAACAGGACTTCAAGACTAGCAGATTAGTTGGTTATAGACCTTTAATTATAGACTATTCTCTCCAAAATCAAAAAAAATTTATTCGATTACCTTCTGGAACTTCTCCATATATCCTTGAACTGCAAGAGCTGAACAATAAATATCCGAAGCGCAATTGGCATAAGCAGTTGGAGATTCATTGCTCTCTCCATTCAAGGTTGGTTTGCCAGAATCAGCCCAATAAGCCCAGGTTATTCTGAATGGTCCACAAACATCTCCTTGGCATATCTTTGTAGCATTACAACCAGAGATGGCTTCACAAAGGCAGCCCAAACATGCTTGATTTACAGGTCCTTGATTAGCAGGTCCTTGGCAAGCAGTTTCTGAGAAAAAGAAAATTGCAAAATCAATTCCAGTTTATATCCATAATCTAACTGTGTCTTTTAGCTAGAAAGACTGCAGAATACAAGTAACTTCATAATTTATGTTTGAATATGAGCGAACGTTAATTCATCAACTAACTGTTTGTAAAACTATAGTTTTTATTTGAAATCTGAATTTGTTCTGAGATACTAGCTTGGCTTTGGAAAATGAAATGTTGATATGATTCGAATGCGTCTAGCGTGACGGAAATCCTTGACTAATACTAGATCTACTAAGATCTCCTTATGTACACAATAAGCGTGAAAGAACTAGGAAGTAATCAGAGCAGCTATTGTTTGAATTCAAAGTTCCGGATTCATAGAAAAAAAAGTTCCACACAAACGCACCAGTAAAAGGAAAACATCATAAATAGTATTCCTTTTTTTGCTAGTTTCAGGAAACAGCAAAATAAATATTATATTATGTTTACTTACGGATAGCCAAGAATGCAGCAACAATGCAAACCTGCACCACAATTTGTTTATACATGTTAGTAGTTATGGAAAACTGTTCACTTCAACTAATGACGACGTACGCTCACTTGTTGCCAGCCAGCGACTGAATAAAGACTGTCTACGTCTTTCACCTTTTATACGTAGCAATTTAAACTGTTTTTTGAATATCCTATGGAAGTGTAGATTCGCTGGAACTCATGGATGCAACCAATAGATGATTCCAAATTAAGACTGCGCGACCTGAACTTGCAAGTCCTGTTTGCTGTCATCCATATCTAGATGAAGTCGTCAACAAGTTCCCCAACATGTTTGATAACCTTAACTAGAACTACTAGGGATCACAAACTGGTTCCATATATTGATAACTAATACACTCACACAAAATCAATTGATGACTGGAATTAACAAAATCTCATTCTCAATTATCATCAAATTAGTGATTCACATTACGTTGGATATGTTTAGCATTCTTGATAAACTGCTCTGCAGTTGGTTTCCAATATATGTGAATGATTACTAAGTGATTGAGATACGCAATACTAATTAATTTCCAATTCTTACCTTCATTAATTCATATTGTTCTTCATGTCACCAATTATGTGAATATCCAAGAATTGTTTCATGGTCAATACTATTATGTCATCTCGAGTCATACCGACCTCTGCGTTGTATGATTCTTATAAAACTTCTTAATTGATTATTATTTATGTGTAGAGTCTACGAGGATACTGAGAAGGTCGTGAACTTGGAATTGTATTTTAAAAAAAAATTGATGACATTATTGATTGATAGAGGAATAATTGAATTACAGCTCTAATTAAACAATGCCTAAAATTTAAACAATGATATTTCCTTACAAAATAAGTTATTCACCTATTATAATTCATATGATGTCATAATACTAATATGTAGCTTACTTGAAAGATGTTTTTGCTATTTTTGTCAGCAACTGAAATAACAACCTCACAGTTCTTCTAATTCTGTGGACTGCTAATTCCCTTGCGACATATTCGTTTAAATGCACCTTCAAACAAAATTTCAGAATTGAAAAGCTTAAAACTATGGGAAAATGTTGGAAAATTCTAGACTGGCGTTATGAAATATGCTCATCGCTTCGCCAAACAGCAACGTGATCTTCTTCACTAATCTGGTTCATCGTACAACCAATGGATGTCTGTCGAGAAGGACCACAAAAGCAACTTTCGCGCATAAGTTTCTTAAGTAATCGCGCCCTTTGTGCTAAGCGAACAATTCCCGGTCCACGCATTGAGTCATGTATTTCCACAAGATCTTGTCTTATTTGCAACAAGTCAGTAAAAATTGGCTGATGGGACTCAATGGGAGCCTATAGGCCAGTAGCAACTGGTTCTTAAGACACTGCCGTTCAGCTCGTCCAGGAAAAGATGGCTCAAGGATACCTTTTTATCAGTTAGACAAGCCTATAATGGATTATTATTAACATTGGATGTAATTGGAAATAGGTAGGGTTGATGTTTTCGTTATCACATCAATAAAAGAAATTTAAAAAAAAACCATGGACTCATGATAGACATTGCGCTTTCATTTAGTACTAAGTACTTGTTCATTTAACGCTACGTCTACGGAAGGAGCAGGAAAGAAAATCGGGTAATCGAGTATTTTGGAAATTATTGAAAAGAAGTGCACATTAATTTAGAATTTGCAATGATGTATCACTGAGTTTCCATTAAAATTTATAAAATGTTTAAACATTTAGATGTTTATTTCAAGCATGAAGCCCATGAAATAAAATGTGTCAACTTACTTTACAATTTCTTCCTAGCATTTGCTACACTGCGTCCGTAAAAATTTCCAGAATATGCTTGGCACTGCTGAGATGTGACAATTATAATCTATCAGAGGAGATCTGTCAGAAACATCAAATGGTAAATTAATTTAATAATAAATTAAATTCAAACTGTTAGCCTGCGTTAAGCTTCCATTAGCATAATTCTCTCAGAAGTAAAACATTTGGAAAACAGTATTCGTGAACTCCAGAAAAATCTGCAAATCCAATTGGATTTATTAGAAAACGATTCTACAATACAATATATACGCGTAAAGCAGTTTCGTAATCCATCCCCAGTAATCCCCAGTAAAGCTATAAAAACGCTCACTAAATATCCTATAATATACGATTAAAAGCACCTTTTAGTAGATGTTTTATAGAAATTGTCATCTCTTCATTCTGAATGCGATTGTAAAGATTTTTAGATTCTCAACAGGAGTCAGGAAGCTCAACTGGTTCTGAGGTAATTACAAGCAATTTTACAAATGCAATTTCACTTATTGTAGGGTTGATAGAATTTATTGCTTACCTTGCGTAATTTCTTCTCCAAATAATCTGGATTCAAAACTTTGAAAGCATTATACAATCAGTATCACGACACACCATCCCGCACAAGTCTACACTGCATACGCACTGAAATTTCCTCAGATTTATGAGCTATGAGACAATTATAGACTATCCAGGCAAATATCACAATATACCAGAATGTCACAATACTTCCGAATTCTACTTGATCATCTTCATCACAAAATTTAAGCAGAGCCGCGTCTTGCACAGAATCAAGATTGCGCTTATCTGCCATATTGGGACAAGCCATGGATTGTTATATATATATAACAATAATAATAGATACGCGTATGCATTTGCATACTCTAAAATAGATTTTTAACTTAATATATTGGGTATATTAATAGTTTTTGCCAGTTTGTCAAGAACTACAAGTTTTGAAAATTTCAATAAGTTGATGTTATTCAAGGTAACATCCGAATTTCTGCAAGGAAGAAGATATAAATTCCGGGTCAGGGAAAGCTTGCGTGAGGGTGAATCTATTTAAAATGACTGCGAGAATATTTTAATTTGTTTACAAATAGATTCAACAATAATAAATTGCATAAATTGTTCCATTTGAATATGCCATGTAGGCAACCAATAACTCATTGAGCATACTCGTGGATTGTAGTGACGAGTGTTGATGACGTTGACATTTGTCAAAACATCGAGTGTCTTACAAAGCTAGTTACGATGAATACCGGAATAATTACCGACGTACGCATCAACACCTACCGCAACACGAAGTAATCAAATCGTCGCATTGATCCACGACGTGGAAACAGGTTTGCGGTGGGACACATCCGCACAAATTAAATTAGTGCGCTCGTAACCTCAACCAGCCCGCTGGAGGCACATCGCACCACCGCACTGGGACGTGTTATGCGGCGCACATATGACCAGCTTGCGTGGACCAACCAGGCCCGGCCGCGACTCCACGGCCGATGACCATGTTGATGGTGATAACGGTGATAACGCGCCGACCCGCCACCGCCGTCCCGACGCCATCCTCGACTCTAGGCCTTCAGAGCTGGATGAACTGCAGTCCTACGAGTTACTGTACAAGAAAATAATGAATCTGTTTAAAGAAATACTCTTGATGTTCCTGGTGTGCATTGTGTACACAGTTCTCACACATGAGTAAGCTAGACCTGAAGTTATAATAATGTAAACAATGTTTCATGTGTTTTGTTGTAGCTTTAGTCCTCCAAAAGTGACTAAAAGTCCTGCTGCTTTTCCTTTCTTTGACAAAGACTCTATTGTCAGTGACTGGTACAGAGGGGAGGTTTCATCAGCTGTGGGTATTGCTGGGGTATCAGACATTGGGTTTGTTATGTTTTATGCACCCTGGGATGCTGAGAGTCAAGAAATCAGGCAGGAATTTGAGAATGCTGCCCAATTTCTCCAAGGCTGGGTTGAATTTAGTGCTGTTAATTGCTGGCAGCCAGGAAGTGAATGCAGAAGGAAATATAATAAGGTAGAATGCATCAATTTTGATTTCATTATCATTGTACTTTGAAATGATGTCTAGGTGTTTAAATGGCCTGTTTTGTTGGCATACACTTCAGATGGGAAAGCAATTCAATACAATGGGCCAAAGATTGCTGTTCATATGATTAAATTTCTGTATAATATTATGAATCCATATCAAAGAATAAATTCCACTGATGAAATTCCAGGCATGATGGTGGAGCACAATGTGAGTAGGAATTGTATCAATCAATAATTATTACCTAGCATTTCATTCTAATATAAAACACATAATGCATGTTTTCTTAATTTGCTAAAAATAACCTTCTATATTGTTATCACTCTAAATATTGCATGAAAAATGCGAAAAATGTTGACAAAAAGTTCAAAGTTCAATTAATGTCTGAAGCAAAACATTTTAGTGAAATCTCAATTGTTGAGTTATTTTTTGTTTTGCAGTCAAATAAAGAGTTCTATCAATTTTAGGCTGTGATATTGGCAACTGTTGACTGCCGCCCTAATAGTAAATTCTTTGCAACGGCCTACAACGTTGCACTAAAACTTTTGGAGAAAGATCCTCTCCGAGAGTTAGGATTTGCTATAACATCGACAGCTCCCAGCGAAAAACCAACGCTAAAACTCTACTTATGGAATGAGACTTTGGTAATTAACTCTTTTATTTTGTCTATTGTGTCTTTGAAAACATTGTTTTTGGTTGCGTGAGTTATTGTTGAGATTTCTAGATTTACCCCGCTGAAAACGCGTTTAGGACGCGGGCGATGACACATTGGCTTTCTAATCACATGCACCAGGTGACTATGTGGCTAACACCAACTGGCTCAAAGAGTCAGCAGATGTCTTCATTCATGCAAGGACCGACAATGATTTTATTCACCCCTCAGAATCCATTGATGAATCAGATGGATCATTACATTGCGGTAAATATCTAGCAATGCACAAAATTCTCAATATTTCTGGAAATATCTAGATTGTGCGTTCACGAGACGGTGGTTCGTTGACTGTTCTGTACCGAGTTTTCCCTGATGTAGGATATAACATATAGGCGAGTAGAGGATATATCAGGTTGACTCGGGAATGAAGGGGAATATTGTGGGGGTGGGGTGGCAGAGTGATCGTAGATAGACGTTTTTATCGATTAACCGACAGATATACCCTAATCCTTTCCGGGTCTAACCACCTACTAACCTATCCCGCACTCCTATAAGGGAGAAACCATATATACATAGAATATGTTACAGTTTTTATATTGCCTCTATATGTTGATGATTTCTCTTACAGTTAAAACAAGCTGCTTTAGAATATTTCTCGTGTAATGGCACTCTGCCATCACCATCAACGCAGCAGATCTTCACCCATCGTGAAAACCTCCGGAAAAAGTACTCGGATACATTATCTCACTGCAACTTCAAGGAAAAACAGCCCCCACACAATCCAACTATATCCTATGCACCAAATCTTTTTCTCAACAACTCAAAGCCCATTGAATGCAAATTAACTCAGTTGCCATATAACCTATGTGAAGCAAATGAAAGAAACCAATGCGCAAACCACTGTCATATTAATCTGTCCAATCCTAAATCCCATCCATCATCTTCAGCCTGCATGCAGGACATTCATCACCACATTACTTCCTTGCATTCCATCGAGCGTGATCGCTTCGCAGCAACGAATCTGTTGAGACTCCGAAACGAGTTGCATTGCTCTCTTGCCCATTTGATAAAGCAATACAATGCTGTTTACTTTACAAATATGAAGGTCGACGGTTTGAGTATTGAAGGACTTGCCTGCAAACGCAATACATCCCTGACTATGATAGCAATGGACAGTTTATTGTATCATCACTTTGCGGAGAGTCTGGGAGTAGATGTACTCAAGGCAAAGCGGAAAACTGCTGTGGTGATAATCAACCCACAAGATGAGACGCATGCCGTGATGGAGGGTGCGTTCACGGATAAGTCTCTACGTGAATTTGTCCTAAACTTCACCCTCAATAACCTGCCACGTGCCTTAGTCGACAGTTCGCAGGAATTTCAAGGAACGCATCGATTTACAAGAAGCTTTTGCCGGAATGGTGATGTTTGCATTCAAGACTTGACCTCGAGAAATTTCATGCAGACTATTATGAATCCATCAAAGGTAAAAACATCATAATATACTTGACTTCACCAGACACTTTATTGTCTATTAATGTTTGGGTTACTTTCAGGTTGTGATAGTATTGTATCACTCATTGCAGTGTGCATTCTGCAGTGGAGTATCTTACGTATTTTTAGAGACCGCTCGTATTTTAGCCAATGTGTCAAGTATTCAATTTGTAAGGGTTGATGGAGATCGTAATACATTACCTTGGGAGTACACTATGGAGAAGTACCCTTCAATTCTGCTCTTTCCAGCTGCACATAAGTCTGAGAGCAGGGCTTATCCAGAAGCAATGCCAATCACATTATCTAATTTGATCAGTTTCATTCTGGCCAATTTGGATACTTCAATCAAGTTGCAAGCTATGTGGGAAATATGCTACTATTCTAATGTAAGCCCAATATAACACTTAAGGTTGGCATTTATAACAATCACTTGCTTTACTGAGACTTGCTAGCTGGCTACTGACAGTATTGTACATACCAAATGTCATAACATATTTTGTTATGGAATTGAGCACGTTTTGTTTATCTTTCGGGGAGAAATTCAATAGCTGAACATACAAATTAAAACAACAATTCGTTTGTTTGTCCAGATTGAGTTTTTCAACGCATTCCAACATCTTTAGTAACTCTAATCATGTCATGTCTTGCTTACAGTATGAAATTGATAGGTTGCACTGTGTGTCCATCGTCCGCCGAGAGAATTTAGCTCATATCGAAAGTACCCTTAAAGAATGGCGTATGGCTGTGCCTCGACATCGTCAACGCGTCCTGCGTAAATTGCAGCTGCTGAAGACGATTCACCTAAACCTCGCTATCGAGTCGACGAGTGTCTCTCGTTTGCAACATGTCCGCGGCAAGTTGGATAAACTCAGCCGAACCTCATTGCACGGTATACTGATCAAATTTATCGGCGGACAATTTCGATCTTGGCGCGATGATCTCTGACAATTACTGCTGCATACATTTGCCCTGCTCTTGCTGGAAATGGGCATGCTGCAGAAATGGGAGATCATATTCATGTTCACCCACTAAATATGTGTCAAGCTCTGGACGCCGCCAACATTAAACGAAATGCTCGCAATTTCCGACACTTCAATGTCCAATCAGCTTACGTTATATAATGAAATGCCTTATGATTCTCATGTTTCACGCAGGATGGAGACTCATTTTTGTTGTTTTTTTCGTTTATTCCTCGCTTGTTGCCCATAGTTTGTTATCTACCATAAATTGTGGGGAATATTGAGTTCGGGTTTTTGTTATTTCCACTGTATTAAAATGTTTAATCTGTGATACTGACGAAATAAGCATATTACTATAAAGCTAAGATAACATTTTAGTTGCATATTATGATGAATAGAATGTTAATAAATATGTCATGTGGATTTAATATAATATGGAATCATATATGTGCAAATTCATTATATATAAATTAAGTTTGCAATCTCTTTGCACAATGTTTAATCCACGGTCTTTTTATAACTATCTGTGTTTCTTCTAAAACAATAGAAATAGTTTTTCGTTAAACATTCATATATTTCGTAGGATTTGTTGTTTAGTAGCGGAATACAATTTCACCAGCGGTCTTGGCAGGATTATTGCTGATTTCAAGGAAAAATAATTACGTCATAATTAAGAAGACTGCTACTACAACCTATGGTCAAATTGTGTTTCAATTTTTCTCCAAGGATTCTACGATGATTTTCACAAATATTATTTGTGTGTATATGTAGTTGCATATACTAGAATATTTGATTAACAGCGAATGATGTCGTAGCACGTCGACTTTAGTCGATGCAAAACATTGTCATTTGTCGGAAATGTGTCAGGGTTGCAGCAGCAATATTTGATAAAATATAACACGCAATTTTGCCTGGATTACAAGCATCTAAATCCACCACAACGTATCCTGCTCAAATTCAGATTGCGAAGTGATTATCGGTAAATCGAGAACATGAGAAGGTAGGCTGGTGAATGCACCGTGCCCAGCCATCGCACTATACTACGCCGATAATGAGACTAATAACAGAGTAATCGCAACAATTAGATACGTAAGTTAACTTCCAATCTAACAACAATATCATTCGATTAGCGTATCATATGTCATTGTCGGGTGAAAATTCAACCGTGCATGGCATGTAATTCAATCCGCGCGTGATTGCAGCATGGACTCGGACCTTTACTCGACAGACATCTGCAGGGTCTGTCGATCGGAGGGCCTACCCGACCGTCCCTTATTCCACCCCTGCATTTGTACAGGCAGCATTAAATGGATTCACCAGGAATGTCTGATGCAATGGATGCGCTATTCGCGCAAAGAATACTGCGAGCTTTGTAGCCACCGCTTTTCCTTCACGCCAATATACTCGCCGGACATGCCGCGCCGGCTGCCACTGAGAGACTTGGCCAGTGGACTGCTCTCTTCAGTAATGACTGCAGTGAAATATTGGCTGCACTTCACACTGGTTGCCACCGCCTGGTTGGGCATTGTACCTATTATGTCCTGCCGCATATATCAGTCATTGTTTAGCGCAAGTTTAGAATTTAGCATCTCGCAGATCGTATCGACTGAAAATTTAGCGTCGGATATATTTCACGGTTGCTTTATCTTCACTTGCACACTGTTTCTCTTCCTGGGTTTGTTGTGGCTGCAAGAACAGATCAGACTCGGCGGTGGCCCGGATTGGATTGAACGCGATAATCAGATGAATGCCAATGAGAATGTACAACAAGACGCACAGGGGGAGCAGGAAAATCAAAATAATAATGATGTTATACCAGAACGGCCTGAAGAAGAAAATGCTGCTGCAAATAATCAGGAAGGACCAGGTATTTGCAATATTCTTGGTAATGCTTATGATGATGCAATTATAATCACTTAAACCTTGTGTTGTTTGTACCGAATTATAACTAATCATCACTGTCGTAAGTCAACATTAATCACTATTAAGTGTCTGTATTGAATAACTACAGAGTAATGCATGGATTGGCAATTGACTTAATTGTGTCATGTCTTGTGAAATTTCAACTATATTTGATTCTTCTAACAATTGAATTAATGCTGCTGTGGGGAATTCCATTAATACTGCTTTATTTCTAGCTCCGGAGGCTGTTGCTGCTCCACCAGTAGACCCTCAAGTACGAGACAACGAGGATCAAGAAAATGCCAACGATGATAACAACTGGATCCCGATGGAATGGGACCGAGCTGCCGAAGAACTCTCCTGGGAGCGCTTATTGGGACTAGATGGTTCACTGCTGTTCCTTGAACACATCTTCTACGTAGTGTCGCTCAATACGATCTTTGTGCTCGTGTTTGCATTCTGCCCTTACCTTATGGGCTTCTTATTCCTCTCCGTTCTCAACGTCCGCGAGAAGGCCCGCGCTAGTCATTTCGAAGGCTTGCTGACGACACTACTGGGATACTGCCTTGTAGGTATTACCTGTTTGATTCTGCACCACATTGCAGCATGCTTTCGCCTACCACGAGCTCGCCGTATTCTTGGACTGTGGTATGTAGTGGTCAAAGTCGCCATGTTGAGCGTTGTTGAAATCGGAATTCTGCCACTCATCTGCGGCTGGTGGTTGGACATATGTAGCCTGTCTATGTTTGATGCAACGCTGAAGGATCGCGAGAATTCGTTCCAACTCGCCCCTGGTACTTCCATCTTCATCCACTGGCTAGTTGGGATGGTTTATACTTATTACCTGGCTAATTTTATTCTCCTGTTGCGCGAAATTCTACGGCCAGGAGTGCTGTGGTTTCTTCGCAATTTGAATGATCCAGATTTCAGCCCGATTCAAGAAATGATTCACCTACCTATTCTAAGACATATTAGAAGACTGCTGCTGTCGATGATGATATTCGGAAGTGTAGTACTGCTGACTCTCTACGTCCCAATTCGCATGCTGAGATACCTGTTGCCGAACTTCCTCCCCTATACCATCTCTTTGACTGGGGATCTCCAGGTAAACGAATTGTCGTTGGAGTTGTTGTTATTGCAAGTGATTTTGCCAGCTCTACTAGAGCAGGGACACACTCGCACATGGCTCAAAGGTTTGATCAGAGCTTGGTGCAAAGTAGTCTCCTGGGTTTTGGACCTGCACTCATACTTACTTGGTGATGATGAAGAAAGTCAGGAACGGCAGCAACAACAAAGACAGCAACCGGAACCACAAGGCGGATTGGGTGCTGCCCATCAAGCTCTTTTAATTCGCGACGCACCGACAGGTTTCCGACCGTATGACCGACCAGCATTTTTTGTACTACGCATTCTTTTCCTGCTAATGTTAGTATGCCTGTCCCTTGTTGGCTCGAGTCTGGTAGCGTTGACGTTACCAGTGTGGATCGGCCGCAGGGTAATGGCACTATGGCTGGTAGGTGCGCCGCCACCTAGCCCGCAGATAACACCCTCGACGGCACAAACAGGCGTGGTGAAGGTGCATGAATTGTATACAGCTGCCTGCGGGACTTACCTTTGTTGGTTGGCCCTACGAGCCATTAGTCTGATTTTAAGCTGGCTACCACAAGGCCGAGCAGCAATGATCGAACGCCTGCGACACTGGTGTATCCTAGGAGCAAAGACTCTAGTCGCCAGTACTATTCTCCTAGGTGTGATACCGCTTCTACTCGGCCTCCTTTTGGAACTAGTCGTTATTATCCCTCTGCGCGTACCCATCCATCAAACCCCGCTGCTGTTTATCTGGCAGGATTGGGCACTGGGTGTGCTCTACACAAAGATTGCTTGCGCCATCACCATGATGGGTCCTGATTGGTTCTTGCGCACTGCTATTGAGCGTGCGTACCGTGATGGTATTCGCGAGATGAACCTCCGCTTCATCTTTAGAGAACTGGCTGCGCCAGTTGTGATCAGCTGCGGATTGGCACTTGCCGTGCCGTATGTTATCGCATATTCTATTGTGCCACTCGTGGTGAGCAATCTCTTCTTACGCAATGTTATCGCGCGTCGTATTTATCCGTTCCTGCTGATCATTGGATTCGCTGTGTTGCTGATCGCGCTGCAGATCCGCCAGTTCCGCAAACTGTACGAACACATCAAGAACGACAAGTACCTGGTGGGCCAGCGCTTGGTCAATTACGACCATCGACGAGCGCGTGCTCCTGCTGCTTCGAATTAATGAACGCAGGGGTCGATCGCGCACGCACACCGATCTCAAAGCGTGCAGCCGCGATGGACGCGCAACAAAGTTAATATTTTTGTGACTCTTTATGGTTTTCTATGTACATTCGCGCTTTGTCAGCGTTAACATTACCGGTGTGGCGCATGTGGTGAAGGAAAATCGACCTTTAAAAGGTAGCATTACTAGGAAATTAATGGCAAGTGATGTTGATTTTGTTTGATTTCTGGAGGATTCTTCTTTTGTTATCATAATCACTGTGGAAGGTAGTGCGTGAACGCCTTCATCCACTTTTCAAACACTGGGAATATGCAAGCTGGTATTGACAACTTTATAAAGACCTTATTTTCAATATTACGGAAAAACTGTACATTGCTTACCACTAATTTCGTCTATCAGATTGATATTACTTAATACAGCTTGTATATGTGATAATTCTTCATGTACAATACAGAAATCCACTTGAAATTCATCGCAGAAAATTAAATGTGATTTTTATTAAGTAATTGATGTACAATTTTGTGTTTGGTAGTGGTTAATTTATTCGAAGAAACAAGTTTCTGGTAAAGGTTGATACAATGTAAGACCATAGTGAGACCTTCAAATTCCACGCGAAGCCGAAATACTGCAACGAGGTTGGTATTGTATGAATGGCTTACGACTTGAGGAAATAAATAATTACGACATGTTAAAAGAACAAAAATGGTCTGAAAGAAAACTACTATATTCCAATTCCATACTAATATTATCAGCCAACGCAAAAGCAAATAATATTATCATGTGGTATCAAATCTTTAATGAAAATCAATGTAAGACGTCAAGTAAGGTAATGTAGTAACACGGGAGACTACCAAACAACCACGTGAAACAAAAGGTTATCATTAGGGACCTCCTTTGGATAAAAAGCGGTCAAAATCTGAATATCTTCTTCAGCATGTTTAGAAGTCTTCCGTCGTTTGTGCGGTCTGTTTCGTATGCAGTATCAATGGTAATATTACTACTTGCCTTTTCCTTGATAGATCCCTCAGATGTCTTGCTGTGTGTAGTAGATTCGCCCGCCTTGGAAACTGCTGCATCTGTAGGAATTTCTCTTGAATTTAAATTGCCCTTCGAACGGACAGTTTGACTTGTATGATTTTGAGGTGTCGTAATTTTGCTCGACTCATGGGATATATTCTCGTAGAATTTTGTCAGGTCCCTAATGGTCCTGTCCAGCGAATCGGGCGCCGGGGGCCCATCGGTGCCCGTGTTCTCACCACTCAAGGCGGACGCTGGGTGGAAAGAACACGCGAGTCCCTATTGTTTTTTTGGCTTGGAGTCTGCCAATCGCGAGTGGCTGGACAAAGTTGTTCGTGATTTCTGTCGCACCAAGTTTGAATGTCCCTCTTCAATCATGCGCTTCTCCCAGTTCTGAATCTCGACCTTATAGCGCTTCCTGTCATCCTCAAAGCGTTGAAAATACTTTTGCTTCTCCTCATCTGAAAGAGCTTGATACTGTGCTGGAAGGCTATGCATCAAATCAGTGATCTTTGCCCCAGATTCCTGAGCCTTTTCCATCATATACAACATGTAAGGTGGGATAGGACGCTTTGGCTTATTCATTTTCCTTGACTCCTAGAAGATAAAGACAAAATAGTTATCCACTGAACAAATGGTAAAAAAATATTACCCTTTTAATCAGTTTCTTCTTTTTCGATTTAATTTTGATATTTCTCATCTCCTGTAGCATGTCTTTCTGTTCCTGAGTGAGGTTGTTATTATAATCAGCAATTTTAGCATTGTAACCTTCCAGTTCCTTTGCAAACTCTGTGGTATACTTCTCCTTCAACACATCACTTGATGCTGCCCAAACAGTGGCAGCTTTCTTAACAATTTGGGTCGCTTTCAGGTCTGCATCTGCACCCACTAAATCGCGTCTGTAGTCCTTCAAAAATCGGAAATAGGGTGTGAGTGGCTTCTTGGGTTTGTCTGGAACATTCATTTGCTTTAGCCTGTCCAGACAATCCTTGAAGGAGGAACTGCAGCGGGTCAGTTGCAGGCTGTAATTGAAGCAAATATTCAATCAATGTCTTTTTTTACGCTACGCGTTGAAAAAAGGAAATTTATGTACCTTGGTGCAAATGGTAGCACATTGCGTAGACTGCCGGCGAATTTAATAAGAGCCATGTTTTTTGATGAAATGTATATGAAAATGTATAAATGGTATGAAATGACGAAATGAATGACAACAGCCAACAATAACGTTTACTGTAACAATTGTAGTGCCAAGCCAGGCCGTTAACGACGGCTAAGCTCACTAGATATAGACTATCGCATCAGGCGCGAAGTTTTGCAATGTTGTTATACAAACAGTGCACAAACGAGCCAAGTTGGAAAAGGTGGAGATTGAAAAAAGGTTAAACATACTTAGAGAGTTGGAGCGGGTTGGAGCCCTTGGAGAAAATAGATTGGGATGGATTGGAAGGGGAATAAAAGCAGGAACGCCTGCGAATGCTGCAACACAATAACACCAATTTTTAAAAGTTTTCATTTCAGAGAAACGTAGAAGTTTGGAAGCGCTAGCTGAGATAAGTTTTACAGCATGTTTTCATTAAATTATATATACCAATAATATATGCACAGCTAGTTCTTCAACGTTTTTGAGGAAATAAAATTGAAACTCATTGTGTTGAGTGGAATACTGCATAGCAAATGAAAAATTCTTTTCATGGTGATAACTATATTGTAGAATCTTAACTAACAAATTTCTTAATACTATTTGAAGAATGCGGTTGGCAATCAGGTAACATATTTTATTATTCATTACATCCCTTGATAACATTTCATAAACTTAATACAAAACCATTGATAATATTCAATATTAACAAGATAAATCACTTGATCCCATGAAACCTATTAAACTTGCTCCTCTTCTCCAACATATTATAATAGCAAACATCAGTGGGATCCACCACTCTTAAATGTTGAGTTCTCACCACAGGTTCCTGTTTTATTTTTACAGGGCCCTTAATAGGGTTCCACATACTAACGCGATGCTTATTATGTAACATGAGGCCCATCACAGCAATGTACAACCCAATAACGTAAGAATCGCGTTGTTCTGTCCATTTATCCATTATTGCCCGAGCCAAACTCAAGTATGTGCTGGCATGCATTGCATCCTGAATGTCACCAAAGTACCTAATGTAATTCTCGTGAAGGAAACCAAGAAAGGCGCTTGGTTGCGAACTGAATTCTTCGACCAATGATTCTATGTTGTGATGGATCTTTTTCGTTTCAGGGTCAATTTTTGGATGCAGTACTCTGCCAACGGAATGAAAGAGTCCGAGAATTTCATCTTTAAGCTTGATTTTTAAGGATAAAGATTTTGTAGGGCGTTTGCGTTTTACACCGGTTTTAGTTTCATTGATAACTTTTTCATCCAATGAAATGAAATTTGATCCTAAAAGAATAAAATACGATATTTTTGTGAAGGAAACAGAGTTGAATCTTGCATAATTTAGCGCTCAGGTGGAATTAATTCATATTAAGACAATATTCATTATGATTTGCAATGGGTTACACAGAAGAAAGAGAAGTAAAAAACAATTTCGTTAGCTAACCTTTTAGTGCTGCTAAGTAGTACTCATTAAGACTACATCGAACATCACCACCTGATGCAGCGCAAATTGCTTCAATGATATTATCAGATAAAACATTAAATACAGAAGATTGGGATTGCACCAATTTCTGTGCTCTTACAACAGCTTTCTTCAATAATCTAGTTGTGCATGGATTAAAAGAGATTGATTCAATATTAAACTTTGCTTTCAGTTCATCAGTGAAAAGTTTTCTCTCAATGCTTGATGCAGTTCCATCTTCCGTAACTATAAATATGGCACAAACATTAGTAGCATCTGATACCTCTCTTGAAAAGAAAATAATGAAATAGATTACACTTGTAATAAGTAGTATGTCAATTTACTCAAGAACAGTTGAAAATTCCTCTGGATTCCTTATTAATGCATTTGGAAACTCTTTTACCATACAAATATTCCTCCCTGGTGACAATAGACTTCCATAGCTACTTTCAATAATAAACTCTGTAAACTGTGTTATATCATTAACATAGTTTTCATAGTGCTTTCTACTGTCCATTGAAAAAGGCTGCCAGTGGATTGGATTCAACCATTCTGATATGCCAACTGATTTATTCTTGCACAAACATTTCAGAGCCTCTGTTTTGGCACAACCAGTTGGTCCAGTGAGTAGCAAAAATGATGATTTGCTCTTTGCTCTTGGTCTAGTTACATTTGCAACTATCCAATCCTCAATATCAGATATTTTCTTAGGGTGCACAGCTAGTTCTTCAATGCTTTTGGGTGCAATGAGATCAAAGAAATTAAAACTCTTTGAATTAAGTGGTTGAATGCATGGTTGCTTAGATGGAATATTAGATTTTGGTAATATATCGGATGGCCGCTTTTTTCTTGTATTTTCAGGTGTGTTTACACCAACCCAAGCATTTTCCTTAATTTCAACTTCATCAAAATTGAACAGCTTCCATCCCTGAAAAAAGTTTAGTTCCACAGTGAAGTCAATGAATTGTCTGCGTACTATTACCTTCATTATTAAGTTTTAGATGTAATATTCTTCTTCTAATGTTTGTTGGAGGAATTATATAACCTTCTTTGGAATGAGCGGAATGAGTTGTTCTACGTTTCGCAGCTGACAATACAAATTTACAGCATTTTAACAGCACATGTAACGTGTGTTGTCGAACACGAACTTTGTTTTTCAATGGGGAACCGGAAAAAGACAAGTTGGCAGCACCATCTGCACTTTTTCAAAACTTTTAAAGATTACAGATTCAAGTTTAAACAAATTTAGATCTCATGAAACTAATCAAGCATAAATCCGCCAACAATAAACATAATTTATAGCTACAACACAGACCGTCGAATTTGTAAAATTACAAGAACCTACCCCTAATCAAGTAGGCTATTTCTCTGACATGAAAAACAAAAGACAATCACTGATTAGTTAGACGTTGTTGCCAGAAGTAAAAAAAAAGTCATAATTGAAGGAACTTGTGCAAAAGTACGTGCAAAAAGTGAAATGGATCCAAAAGCTCGCAATATTTTACGTTCAGTTCCATCCGCGTGGAATATTCCCGTGTTACAACTTGCTATGAAGAGGGAAAACGAGGAAATTGCGGAACTTGATGAAGTAATTGATACCAGCACGCGGGTCTCCGAGTTTGCACTTGATAATTTGTTTAACTACACAACGATTAGCCAAGAGCTTTTCCAGTTAGCAAACGAGACGCGTAAGTAAAAAATGTATTTTGTTTGTACCATTTATATTGGATTTATTAATTTTTAGATGATCTGGCAGCAGAGGCGTTAAAACGAAAGAAAGAACACCTGACAAATCTTAAGAAGTTAACAGACATTGTAGCTGCAATGAAGAGATATCCACCGTTTTAAATGCATGTACAATTAATGATAGTACTTTGAAGTTTAGACTTAGTAAGAGTTTAATGGAATTTGCAACAATATTTATGTATTAACAAATAAAAAAAGAATGTAATTGCATGTGTATATAATATCAAGAATTAATGTACAAATTAAAATGAAATGTGATAAAGAAAACTCAGATTGTAAGCATTTAGAACAGTTTATCATGTTCAATGAACAATTTATGCACAGATTGATGCCAAATGACAATAAAATCATTATAAGTTTAAACCTTTTCGCTTAGATCAAAACTTGACAAATAACCAACAAGTACAAAAGGTTTGCCTTGTAAAAAACTACAAGGCTGTAACAATAATCTACCAATAAAACTCGTTGGGTTTAAACTTAATTGTTGCATTTTTTTAGAAGTTATGTTAATATAACAATTAATGTTATAGCTTATTATTGCATTTTTGTTAACGAGGAGCTGCCTTGATTACTACAATTGGAAACAATACTTGCATCTGTTTAAATATTACGCAGGGTATGAATTACCCTTGTCCTATATGAGTTCGGGGTGTAGAAGATGGAAGCTGCTGAACTGATCTTCATTACAGGCGTAATATGATAACCGCTGGCGGCTCAGATTACTTGTTTCCGACACTTTCGGAATTGTTACGCGCAACCAAGAGCAAGAGCAACCTGGAATATTCCAGTTTTGAAAACTGCTTTACAAAGGAAACTGGCAGGTAGTGATCGGTTAAATATAATAATCAAAACCACCAAGGTGTTGCGTTTTCGGAATAAGATGCGCCTATCGGCATCGACTTTCGTCGATTAGCGGGAGGAGAACTTGTAAGTAAAATTTTTACTTTAATATGAATACTATTTATATCATTTATAAGATCTATTTGATATTCTAGGAAGAGTAAATGACAGTTGTTTTACAATAGTAAAAAATGAAAGGCACAAAGAAAATCGCAATAAGTTCATAGATATAATAGAAGCCTTTCAAAAAACCTGTAATAATAGAAGAATACACTACCCACAACTCCCAAAAAACCCACACGATTGCAGCATTTTAGAAAACTTGTCATAACTTGCAGCGCATGCACACTGTTTTCTGCGACATTTTCTTATAAAAATTTTAAAGTGAAATCAAAAAAAAATAGAGTAAAAAAGAGAACTGGTACTTATGGAAGCTATAGAACGATGGAATTTAGTTATACTAAGCAAAATCGCAAAATTATTGCAGCAAAATTCACCTAAGAGCAGCGATGTTGAAGTTGAAACGCTGGATCAATTTCAATATCGAATGTCAAAGAGATCTCGGAAGTAAAACGTGACTATGGTTTATGGCTTTTTATTTCAATGCTTTTATATATTTTTCACTTTTATATAAACATTATGAGGAGAATCGACGAAAACGTTCGTAATTACTTAGATATTTGTAAATATCTAAAATATTGTTATACTCCTACTTGCAAATAATACGAAATCATGATAAATAAGTACAATACTAAACAAAAGGGAGTAGTGCAGCAACTCATATTATAATAATTATGTGCTCTACGATAAACTATGGAGCATGATGGTGCGTCGTCTTGTGGACTTTGAACTATTTCAGATTTATCTAACCTTACAGTAAACTGAAGTGTACGTAACGTACTTGCGGTACTTCATTAACTTTTCACTTTGTTGCGTTTGTTGAGAGCGTAAGGTTGAAAACTGGTGCATGTTACAGTTTAGGATGACTCTTAAACTTTACTACGACTTATTATCACAACCGTGTCGATCCTTGTACATTTTATTAAAACTAAACAAAATTCCATTTCAACCCAGTGAAGTTGCATTACGACGGGGTACGGTATTTTTCCACTTCATGATTTATCCTCTATATTAATTTGTATTTTTTTAGGCGTTCATTTGTCCGAAGACTATAAAAAAGATGTTTCTAAGTTTGGCAAGGTCCCAGTGCTACATGATGGAGACTTCAAATTGGCTGAGAGTGTTGCCATTATAAGATACCTTTCAAACACCAATCGATTAAGTGAGAAATTTTACCCTAAAGATGCAAAGCTACAAGCAGTAGTGGATCAATTCCTTGAATGGCAGCACTACAACATTAGAGCACATTGTGCACTTTACTTCAGGTTAAAGGTAAAATACACTTTGTGATTGAATTTTAGGCTTACATGTGTTCTTCACTTAGTTCTTAACTCCTTTGTTAACTGGAGAGCAGCCACCTGCAGGAAAAGTCCAAAAATATGAGGAAAACATGGTGAATAGCCTGGAACAATTCCAGGAATTATTTTTATTGTCAGGACCCTTCATCTGTGGTGATAAACCAACTGTTGCAGATTTATTTGCTGCTACTGAAATTGAACAACCAAGTATTTATATGCCAAGTTTTTATCTGCATTATTACTTAACAATTGATAATCTTATATTTTTTATCAAGTCGGTAACGTCAACAATCGACTTGTAACAGGTTTACAACTGTGTAACAATCGATAATCAATTAATTCATTTAAATTACTTTACAGGGATGGTTGGGTACGATCCAACCGCTAATCGTCCAATCCTTTCCGCATGGTTGAACCGCGTGCGCGAGGAGTTCAATCCAGCATACGCTGAAGCTCATATTATCCTCAACAAGGTCGCGGCCAAGGCATCGCCAAAGCTCTGATGCGGTCTTGGAAAACAAAAATAAAGGTAACTCATTCACAACCATTACAGACGATATCATATCATAAGTTGCCGCTCGTGCTGTTGTTGTTATTGTTTCGCTTATGTTTGCGCGCATTATATTGGTCCGGATGCCGGTAGGACATATGCTTACGCAAGGCATCACGTGAACGCGATACGTGTGGGCAAGACCCACAAGCATGATATGTCTCCACATGCGTCTCCATATGTACGCGGAGGTTGTACTGATTGCTCAGGTACTTGCCACAGACGAAGCACTTGCACGTCTCGGGGACGTCACGATGGTAGTGCCACTTTCCGTGCGATGGTGGCTGTGTTGCGGCAAGTGTCGCAGAATTTTGGTTTTCGGGTAATGGAGGCGCAGGAGGAGCCGGGAGGATTAAGGTTTGGGAGATTTTCTTATTGATATCCAAGCCAACTGATGATGGTTTATTGTCCTGTACGTCTTGCAAAGTGTTGTAATCGTCTAACTGAAAAATACGGAAATTAATAACTTTTTGGTAGTTTTGACTTTAGGGACTTACTTGCATATCTGACAATCCAGAAACACGTAAACTTTTCGCAGTTGCCAAAAACTCCGGTATTCTATTCTTAAAAACGCAACACTCTCCTTTATAGATGAAGTTGAGAATGGCTCGAATGTCGTCGATGTTTGCGTTGAGAAGCACTACGTATGGATGTTCGATATTGTTCTTGTCGGCTTCCTGAAATTATGTTAGTAAACAACTTGTACAGTACTTGCGACGCCATTTTAATTGGTTTTCTTTGACTTACTTGAAAAATGTGTAAAAAGTAGCTACTACAGGATGCTAAGATCAGTCTATGGGCCTTGAGGGACTGCCCGTCGACGGCTAGCGTCACATCCGCGAACAATCCCTCCTCGTAGATGCTGGGCAGATGGTCCGTGATAGTTGGCGCATGTCGATGCCATCGCAGGAGGTACCGCTGCTCCGCAGGCTGGTCGCAATCTCGTCCTCGCCATCCACCTCCGAAACGGCTTTCTTCATCGTCCTCGATCCGGTCGGCGCTGCCATGCGAGCGCCGCCGGCATTCGCACTCGCCGTTACTCCCTTTAACATCGCCGTTGCCGCAGTTATTCATAGCGCGAAACTTGCGGTGCGAACTTTTCGCATTCCTTTTGTCACGTATACGGCGCACGCGACCACGAGCGGCCTCCGCTCCCAAACGCTCACACGCGCATTATCTAACTGGGCTCATTTATTGTCCAGCTAATGCGCTGCCGCCGGCCGCGTCGGTCGCATCTATTTATATTTATAAATAACAAGTTGCTGTCCAGCTGGACCTGGATAGATATATAATAGCATTGCGATCGGTCGCGTCGCGTCCCCGGCTGGAGAAAAAAATAAGCGCGCTAAAAATGTCGCCTGGACGCGGCGCGGGACGCTATCTCCGCGCGTCGCCGCCGCCAGTGCCCGGTGCAAAAATAACTCCTCGGTGGCATTGATTGCGCGCGCCCCTGCCGGTGTCGCAATCGCACCGTGCTGTCCACTAAATACCTCATAAACGCACCGATTTCGTGAGATACCGCGCAGTTATGACGCTTCTCGCTTATTTTCTGCTTGGCACCGGATCAATTTTTAAGAACCACCACTTTATATCTACTTGCATTCATTCGCTTGAGCAAACAAACCTTCATAATCTAGATACAATCGTTTATTCTCGGAGAGCCCACTTTCATCCTCATTACTCCATTAATTATGAATACAATGTGTTATACACCCATTGGCGGCAACAGACAGAATGGTCAGACATGTGAATTTACAAAAATATTTTAACTAATCTAACAACAATTACTTACATATAATATACTGGTGTTAGTGTGATATTAGAGAGGAATTTTACAGTATAATTAGCGACAAAGCGTGGCGTCGATCTGCTGCAGGGACGGAATAATCATCTTTAACTTACGACGATACGCTGGATCATCAGCCACGGAATTGCGTTCTAAGTACACGGTCGACAGGTTCGGTAACTCTCCTAGTTTAGCTATCGATTTCCAGTCCTTAATATTGTTATCATTCAGCTGTGTGAAGGAATTTAAAATGAACATCACATCACATTGAAATAAATACTATGTGTACATACCCAAAGATCCTCTAAACATGACAAATGCGAAATGTTGTTTATTGAGGTCAATTGGTTCATGGCAAGGTCGAGGGTTAGCAATTTCTTGTTGTGGTTCAGGTTCTCCATCTCTTGGATACCATTTTCGGAAAGGTAAAGCTCGTCGAGCTCCGTGAGCTCGTCCAAATTCGTAATTCTCGTTAACCTATTGTTTTGGAGGCTTACACATCGAAGTTTCTTTAGTGCATCAATGTTTTGTATTTCTGTGATTTTGTTCTTGCCCAAATAGAGGTATTCCAGTTGTGTTAAACTGTCAAGGTTCTCAATTTCCTGTAAAACATATAAACTTGTTTTAATGGAAATCATTAAATCCTGTATGCATTTGCAAAAAGTCTATGAACATTGCACATTTTTTTTAATTGACTGTCATTGTAAAGCTCACTCTGATTCGATTATCTCCAAGCTCCAACATTTCCAATTGTTGCAAATTTCCCAGGTTCTCAATCTTGGATATTCTATTAGAAGATAGAAATAATTTCTTCAACCTGGCCAAGTTTTCCAAGCCTGCAATCTTCCTAATTCTGTTGAAAGAAAGATCTAAAATCCTGCAATTAGCACCATTATCAGCAATAAATATGAACCTTACTATTCAGACACATATAAAGATGCATACTCTAAGTTTACCAGTGCATCTAGGTTTTCAATAACAGTAATTTGATTGTCATAGAACTCCAATTCCAACAGTGTTGTAAGTGAAGACAAATTCTCAATTTTCTTTATCAAGTTCCACCTGAGATACAACCTCTCAATGTTCTTCAAGGGTTCCAGGTTTTGCAGTTTCCCAATTCGCCCATGATTCAAGTCCAACGTGTCTGTATCTGGGTCAATGATAATAATGTCGTTAATGGTTGGTCCCCTTTCAACATCTTCAACCTCAGGTGAAGACTCTGTAATGGTCATAAATCATGTATGTGCAGAGGAATATGTCAACGTTTACAAAAGATCTACCTTTAGACAAACCTCCGTCGTCCATGCCGGCGTGGCCTGCGTTATTCACCATCTTCTTGGAATCAAGTGAGGATGGTTTATTTGTAAATTTACACTCGTCCACTCAAATCGTATGCATTGGAAGTTGAATTAACCTAGAGCATGCCCGCCTGTGCCTGTGATCGGCTGCAGTCGGCTGTAAAAGCTCAAAAAGCACGCAGGCACTAAGTACGCGTGCGCGTAAAGTATTAACTTCTTTATGATTGGAAGCACTGAAAGTTTTGAAAGCTTTCGAAGAATAAACCGACATATTCGGTGCAACCTCTTGTAACGGCTAGCCGGGTGCGGGCGGGTGTTGTGCATCTACTTGTAAGGCGCATCGAGCACATGGTAACATCTTATCCAAATGTAATATTCCATCACTAGTGCGCTAGACATCAAGCCTCAAAATGATGAAAAATGATCATAGCAGTGTTGCTTCGATTCATTCCGTAAAATCCACAACTGACGTGATGAATGAGTTTAATCGAAGTGTTCGAGAAGTGTTATCAAATCGTTCAGAGAAAACTTGCACGAAAATAAATCGACACCTACAGGTACTAATCATACATTGTCATTTTCCTGCTATAATTTCACAATACCCACAAATTTCGATAATTCCTGTTTTAGATCTTAGCAAATGCAACACATCAAGCTGCCTTTAACCCAAGCTCTCCAGTAACTTCTGACTTCATAGCAAACTTATTAGAGCTATTCTCAATACTTGAACCTCATTCGCCTGTGTTATGGAGTTGTGTAAATGTGCTCTACACTGCCTGCAAGTTTCAAGCCACCCACGATGCATTGATCCAAAACCATCAATTCATTCCACACTTATCCCTAATGCTTGGAGATCATCTATCTCAGGACAAAAAAATTGCACTTCTCAATGTGCTACAAGATTTGACATGTGGAATGCACTGTGACAGTTTTATGTTAAACCTGCAACATTTAATTAAAACACTTTCAAGATGGAGCCTTAATAAAGAATGCAACAAAGTGGTATTGCTCTCATTGGGAATCATTGTTAATGTTTGCGTAAAGAATAAGCCTGCTCAGTTTCTCCTTACAAAGACAGTCAAAGTACGGGAATTGACAACAAATGTCCTCAAATTGACTGACCTCAAGGTGGACACCTGTGCAGCCAAGCTATTCATCATCCTGGACCACATTGAATGTGTGATGAGGGAAGAACTGTTTGCAAAATTCTTGTGTGATACATTAAGAAGTATTGCTGATGCTGTACTCAATAAGGATCATCTGGAGTTGAGACAGCATATTGTATTTTACCTAAATTTAAACGTTCGAGGAACTGACGTGAAGAAAATCATCACAGTGCATACTACAACGGTCCCACAGAAGCTTCTTGATATAGCGGATGCACTGCAGACAATCACACCGCAGACTGCAGAGGAATCTTTTGCAGACGAATGCGCGAGCCTGGTTTTTCGATTTCTGTGTTCATTCTTGGAATGCATCCCGAATGGAACAGATGAGCTGTATCAGCAATATGCTACAATTGCACTTGGATGGATCCATAATGATTTAGTTGCTGCAGATGCATTGAACTGCTTGAAAACAGTTCTCCAACTGTCACTACAGACATCCAGTAATGATCCAAAACAAATGATGGACATAATCCACAATGATATTATCAAGCTAATACCTGGTACTAATTGGATTGATGTTGCTTTAAGTACAACAAATTGCCAGAAGTATGAACATTTCTTTGATTTACTAAAACTCTTCTTCCAAAAGGCTTATACGCGCGATAAAATGATACTGTTCTTGACCAATGATCAGTTTAAGGACTTCTTCGACGTGATTATCAACAATCCAGCGGATCCTCAAGGACAAGCAATACCAGACATATTTAACAATGATGTCTTGGATATGTATATTAGCGCATTGAGTCTTGTCAGCTTCATCGGGTCGTATTGCAATACCTGGGAGCAGTATAACAATCTTCTCCTGAGAGAGAACAGGGTACAGACTTTGTTAGCGTTGGGTTTGACTACCGGAAGTAACAAGAGACGCAGCAATGCTTTAGAGGTACTCAGTGGAAATAAATCTGTACTCTCAAAGTCAATAAGCGATATTCTAGTTATGATGTCATCGGACAATGTGTCGCTACCACATGTAGATCGGATTACTTTCCAGAAAGACAGCAGATCAAGTCGTAATTCATCGGATATTAGAATTCCATTTACATATAATCCATATTCCAATTTGGTTAAGTTGGATGAGGTTATTGGCAAACTATCCCATGCAAAATCAATGCAGCAGTTAAATGCGGACGTTATGGATGTTATTGGTTTATACGAGCATCGGCTCTCGATGTGCGAGCATTCAGAAAAAATGCTGACGAAGCATGCTGAAGCGACGTCCACTTTCAATACAGCGCTCCAGCAGCAGATTCAAGAGATGAAAACTGCTTTGGCCGGCTCACAGCGAATGTATCACCTGGTGGAATATAAGAGGAGGGATGCAAATAAGCAGATTGATAGATTGGAAAACCAGCTGAGGGAATTACGAGTCGAGAAGGAGTTGAGGATTAAACTGCAGAATCAGCAGAAGGAGTTACAAGAGGAGTTAGAGAACGCGAAGAAGTGTTATACGGAGTTAGTTGTACTCTATGAGGCGGCGATTGGGGAGAAGGAACAAGCATTGCAGAGCAATGCAGTCCTTAAGGAGTCTTTGGTTAAGATGGAGAAAGCTATTAAGAGGCTGGAAGATACCAATAAAGCTTTACAAGCTGATATTCATGCTACAAAGAGGGTGAGTCCGACATTTCATGCGATTACAGAATTCTGGTTATTGAAATCTTATTTTCTTTGCAGAATTTACAAGATAAGGATATCGTTTTGAAACAAACTGAGGAAGAACTCGACCGTACATCGGAAGAGTTGCAAAAGTTACGGCAGGAGAATGAGGAGCGTCGTACAATTTTGGATCAAATTAGTCGTATATCCAACTTTTTAAAGCCTGATCAGAAAGACTATCCTTAATTTTTATTGTGGCTTTCGTTTTTTATGTTTAATTTATTTCGAACTGATGTATGAACAATTGACTGTGGAACTGAAATATGTCTTAATTACTGATATTATGATTTTTTGCTTATAAGAAATATTCTAAAGTTTTGCTCGAAATAAAAGTCATGCAGGCTTCTGGTGACCTTAAAATCAGTAAAGACCAAGAGGCGCGGAATCATTTTCTTTATTAAATTAATCCCGGTACTTGAGTCAAAAGAATGAAATTAGTTGAGTTACCTTACAGATGGGGCGTACTGGCAGATGGCGCTGCTAAGCGCTTTGTTTTTAGATACCTTAATTTTTATTGTTTGCTTCAATTTGTAACGGTTCCAATTCATTTAAAATAACCCATTTTGGGCGTTTGCTAATTGAAACAATCATATTACATTTTCCCCAGAGAAAAAGCAGGTGATGAGCTTGCGCAATTAAATGACCGCCTAAACGGCTGAAGCCGGATTACTTGTAGGTTATAACCGTGTCAATGTTTAAAAACACAAATGTCGAGCGTACGGATAAGCGAACGGAGGCCGCCGGCTTTGATTGATTTATTTGTCGGACGGTTGGGTACTGTTTCCAACTGGCAACAAAAATGTAAAAACACGACAATCGTTGCGTCTTCATCAAGCATCTAGGTGAGCAGCCTTTGTTTGTGTTGTCCGCTGCAGTGTTTTTATAGGAACGCACTGATCGTGTTGTCTGTTGAATCCAGATTGCCTTCTTCTCCACCTCTGCAACAGTAAAACGCAACAACGAAGCGGCGGCAGCGACCGAACGAAAGTAGAAGAAGTGAAACCCGCGCAGTCCACGCGAAGCAAGTTGATGAGTGAGTCAGGAACACGTTCGTCGTCATCGCTAAGTGGGTCTCACGTCGGTGGATCGCGCGTTCAACGTCGGCGTTCAGTTTGTGTGCACGAGCCGGCGTGAGTTGTCGCGCCTTCCGAATACGTCGTGGTGCACATCGCCAACGAGCGTTTCCAAAAAGGAATGTTGAATTGAGCTGTTAACGGCACGATCGCAACGTGTTTGGCTCGCATACGGCGAGGACGCAACCTGCGTGAGCAACTGGTGTGCGCGTCGCGGCAGATTAAGAGGTCGACGAAGGAATTCCTGGTTGGGTTAAATCGTCATCATCAACGATGGCAACGCAACGAGAGGCCGGCGTTGGGGATTTTGTCCTATTGGACAAAATCAACCTCGAGAACTTCATGAACAATTTGGAAATCAGGTACGTTATAGTTTCCTCTTGACAATTATTTCTTCTGGTGTTGAGTTTCTTGGAATACTGGAACTTAAGTTCCAGACTTATACTTAGGTCAAACTTATTTTAAGCCAGATGCAAACAGAAATTCAAAAGCTCGACGTGCTTCAATCAGCTTTACGCGTAGGAAATATGTAAAGTGATGAAAAATAGTACACACTTCGGAAATAATAATTCAAATTGAAATGGAGGCAATTTTCTAATAAGATCTTCTTTACTGGAAGACAATAGACATTATCTCGTGTGCTTTACTTTGGTTTTCGAGCAAGAATAGTCAAAACATTGAATTTTCCAACGATTTATCATTGCATGTGACGTTTTTCCAAGAACATGGATTTTCTTGGATCTAAAAAAAGGAAACCACTTATAAATTTTGCAGAACTATCTATCATACACAATAAAAAGGGTATGTTTCACAATGTTCTGCATTTCATTGTATAATATTCATTCTTTTTTAACAGACAACAATTTAGCAACAGACAACAATTGTTCCACTGAAAAAGTCAATGTTAAAAGTATGCGGAATTTTGCAAAGTTTTTTTATTTTCTGATATCTCTGTGTGATAATTTATTTGTAAAAGTATTGTTATAGTGATAAAATCATCAAAACATAATACAATAATCTCGCATATTTCTTTTTCAAATTGTAGATTCTCCAATGTTTCATGTTTTGAAAATGTGTGTATGTCATAACATGATTCCAAACAATATTTTCTTTTCTTCCTTGACTTGTGGATAATGACAACAATGAAAAATTCCTCATGTACCAAACAAACCTTCTGAATATGTTCTTGGAAGTCAACGAGTCCTGAGCAAGCCAAGTCCTTCCAGTCACTGTATTGACACATGAAGCCTATGAAATAGAAGTGTTTACGCTTTAAACAATTTAACCAACCGGCTCTCAGGTTAAATAATACCAACAGCATGCGCTCCGCATTTTTCTCATTTGTATGTGGCCTACACGTGAGAGCGGGCGGCAAAGTGGCGTTACGTGCTCACATATGCAAAACACGCATTGTTTCTGATGCCCGCCATGCGGGCGTGTACGTGGGACGCACCTGTAATCGTCGCCCGCGATCAATTTTTTAATGCGCGCGAAGACCTCGTATCAGGCTAGGAAAATTCAACGGGCTACCTCGATTTTATTTCCTCGTTCCGGTTTCTTACAAAGGCACGAAGCTATCCTCTCTTTGATCACTTCATTCTATTCTATATCGTTTTCATTGTGAGAAAATGATGTCCGAAAATGGGCATTTCCTAGGTATTTTAACGAGGCGTGCGTTTTTATGAATCATACTCACGGGCTGAGTAATCTACATGGTAAAGTGTCTTGTATGCAAATTGGCTCTTCTTTATTAATTTATCTGCAGTTATCTGCATTAGTTGGTCAAAAACGATGTTTTTAAACTAGTTTTCAAATTAGTTATCGACCGGAAATGTGAAAGATTTGTATTACTTGTAATAATCATAATCAGTTGATTAGGAAAGCCTCCTAATCATGTAATTCTGTAAATCATAGCGACATAAATACTCCCTTTATATATTTTCTAGCAGCCGTTGTCGGCGCATTGTCATGCTCTTTACTTCTTTCAATAATCTCGCGATGTGCGATTACTCGCGTCTAATTTGCAATACGCTGTTTGTTAGTCATCCAGTGATGCGAGGATGTCGTAATCTCGATTCATGTTTTCTTTACTGAGGTGACGACGAATTATTAGTCATCATGACAACGCGTCTCATATTTTCAGTTTTTTGTAAACAAATTGATTCCATTGCATGCCATGCTCTTTTAACTTCAATGTTAACTCTTTACACAAGAAACAATTTTTGCGATTAGTCATGGTTTTTTTGGAGCCCAATAGGCATGTAAATTATATTCGGATTAGATAATCGGATAATCAATTCACCTGCATCATGATTGCGTGCAATTGTTTGTTTATATTTTAGGTGAAAACAAGAATTACTGTTTCTACCAGTAGACACAATGCTGGAGTCAAAATTTATTAGTTGAATGCTGGGATATTATGGGGAATGGGATTTGATTGTTTTGACTTCTTTAAAGTTATGATGTTATTATTCTATTTTTGATTGGATGAAGTTTTGGTGTTAGGCAATAAGCTTGCGGAATTTGTTTAAAGGAACAATATTTATTGATTTCTTTTATGACAAATGTTTAAACTAATTAAACTTTTTGAATAATAGTAATTTGCTGATTACAGAGTGGATAACTAGGTAAATACATTGACAATCATGTATTTCAATGTATAATTTGCTGGTATTATCAATTTCAAGCATGAAATGTAGATTCCCCGCTTAGAAATGTTCTGCCATTGCGTGTTTCTGCAAAGAATACATCAACTTCCGAATACGATATCTCTGTTTTTATCGCGTGCACTGTTTTTTTTTTCTTCTCATGGTACCCGGAAATGCTCTTTCACCACAATACCAACTCGCTCAACATGAATTTAGAGATAGCATCTGTACACCTAAAAAATAAACTGTTCCATGGCCCGCTTACAGAGTGTTGGTACGTAATTAAATGTGTAGTTGTCAGTGCGCATCTCACAAAACAACTCTACTGAAGAAGCACCTAACTACAATTGAATTGTTTTAACTACTTTTTACCATGTACTGACTTACTTGCTTTACAATAGTAGTAGCAAGTAGTTCAACTCGGTTAATTTGTTGTTGTCCTTTGTAAACGACTAACGAGCTGTCTACCGAATATCTGACGTATTCGACACAGCATAACTAAGAATTTATGTTTTTTGATTTTAATTTGCTGTAGGTAATGTGCTTTACCATTTAATTAATATGTAATGTGTGATCATTAGTTTTTAGGTAGAGTAATATAATCACAGACCGGAAAAAGTCTATTTATATTATGCATATTGTTTGTAGTGGTTTGAACAAGAAGCCCTGCCAAGTACAAGTAAGAGCACGCTAGGATTGGGTAATATAAATTAAGAAAGAACTGCTATTATGACCTACCATCCATCCACTTTGTTTTGGAACAGGCAATGGCATTAAATTCAGGTCAAAATCAGTGCTTCGCCTAATTCTACCAAACGAGGGATACGTTTTTGGTCTTGACCACATTGTAAAAACATTGCTCGAAAATGTATACACCAATGTCATGACTTACATGTAAATAGCAGTATTTCTCATTATGGATAAGGATTATTGAGAGTTTATGGGGATGATATCCATAAAAAAGGGGAAAATATGTTTGTGTAGTTGAAAATAGCGTAGAACTAAACATTACTTTCACAAAGTTTATAAAGAAAGGTACTCTAAATATTGATTGCTATTTATTTGCTTATAAATGTACACGAACTTTGAATCAAGTATTCATTAGATTAAATCATCAAATACAGTCTTTCTTATAAATATAATGAAAAAACTTGTTAAACAGTTTGCGTGGAACCTGTCAAAATTTAATCAGAAGGCATTCTACAATAGAATACATTTGATTAGATTATAGTTTTTATATGGTTTGGTACAGTCGTGATTTAATTTTATTACAATAAAATAGGCAGAGAAAAAAATGATTTGCCTTGATTTTAAAAATCACGAAACATGAATATTACAGAATCCTGTGATTTTGACATTTACGGAACATTTGATGTCATAAGAACGATTTCGGCATGGTGCCTTCTTCAGTTTACTATGCATCGTACGCGCTGGTGTCGCGGCTGTCGCAGGTTATTCGCGAAATCCGCGAGGTCACGCGATAATTCGCGACCTTTGCACCTCCGACGCGAGCGCCACGAAGCCGTGGTTTAATGGCTGCGAATCCTGGAAACTGTATGACAGTCGACACTTCACCACCGCACAAGTAACATCTATTGCAAGTTACTCTCCTCAACATGAATTCCATATCTTATCATATACAATTAGAACCACTGATCTTTAATACAAAATCCAACTTAACAACACGATGATAAGCGAGGAACATCACAACTGCTATATAAACTAATGCAAGTTTTGGATAATATATTGTTTTCCTCACCACGTCAATTCTTCAATAATGCATGCAAATTGTAAAACATTTCCGTTATTTGATGGTGGTAGAAAAGTATTTTTTTATTTTTGCAGTTAATTAATTTGTTGTTCACTTCCTAACATATTAAAATCTAATGAAAGTTTTTACGATTCAGTAATTGAAAAGTCATGCATGCAACGAGGAAAGCATCCATATACTTCCGTGGTTTTATGCGCCCAACAACAAATGAATGTTATAAGATCAAAATCGTCAATGTAACATGACAACATAAATTACCGTAACATTCTGCGGTTATGCATTTCTGTATTTTTGTGTGGTTATTCATATTCGTTTTGTGTGTTGGCTGCCAATAGTAACGACGCGCCACAGTACTTGTTTGAACAATTCGATAAAAACGTTGCTGATAACGTTCAATTAACACTAAATAGAAACGCTCTTTATCCTTATCAGCTGCGAATTAGCAGCAACGGTATCGTTCCGCTATACCCCACTTGCTCTTCCTCTTGCGATAACTCCGCACGGAATAAACGATTACGCATTGCGAAAACATTCGGAGTTTTTCATTTTGACTCCGTTCGGAGTTCTCTGAACGATTGCTCAACTTCACTTAGTACTAATACGATGCCCCATGAGTGTTTCGCTTTCATTCAATGAGTATTTTACTCAATTTCCGATTGTTTGCATGCAAATGGCATGCGATCAACTTGACTATGATGGGAGCTCCATAAACACCGATTGTTTTCTCTGTTACAGGTTTTCAAGTGGCAAGATTTATACATACATCGGCGAGGTTTGCGTCTCCGTGAACCCTTACCGCCATACGAACATATACGATAACGCCCACGTGCAGAAATACAAAGGTAATGAGCGCGCTACATGGACATTAATTGCGCTCATGAATTTTGCAGCTGGTTGAGTGTGCTTTTATTTTGCTGCTACCGCCAGTTTGGAGTGGGCGCAGATTTCGTCGACACGGAAAGTGGCGTTGGGGAAAAATTTTCGTTTGTTATCTATGCTGTTATCCAGCCGGCATATCGCTCGCCGACTTGGTTTTTCGATTTTTAAGGGCACTTAAATATCGATTTCGAGTGCGCTATGTCCACATGCTGATACGACAGGCAGAAAAATTCGACAGTTCTAAACACTTGAAACTCTCCAGACTATTCGAAATTACCTACGCTGCACTCGGAAATTCAATTCTACCAAATTCCTTATTATATCATCACACTGAATTCGTACTTTCTGAAATTGGTCCGATGCTTGTATATCGTTGGCATATAAAATTACCTGAATGAAAGTTATGGAGTAATGGTAGCAATTATGGCTTTGCAACATTTATTCAGTAATTATTTGACTTATTGTTTATTTAATTGCTTTTTTTTCTCTTTCGTGTGGCGATAATATCTTGCCCAATGAGCAAATTTCTTCAGTTTCTTGAAATAATTGTATCGTGCGGTGATGGTATTGAATTCCGCTGCCGATTTACATATTTAGGAATTTTGCATTCGTTTTAATCTGGCACTTGCACCAACATTTGCATTATCGCACATTAAACGCGCATTACGCATGCGCGATGATGAACAACAAGTGAAAGTCTTTTTTGTTTTGTACAGCAACCTGCTCGTTTTCTTTGCATTTATTCATAATTCATTGCATTCCATGTGCGCATGTGGGCAACATGCATTATTTTACGTTACTCACGCGCTGCATACTCTTGTTACTTATTTATTGCTAATTATTCGATGACGTGACATTGGGATTCGAGGAAAAGTACTTCGTTGACAAGTTGAATCTTGTCTCGGAATATAACAAAATACCTTCAAATTAGATCATTTATGATTGGAATTCATCAAATTCAAGATTTGCCTATTTCAAATAACAAAACTACAATAATCTGTAGTAATGTATTGTATTGATAGTTTTTGTTCTTTTTCTTTGTCTCGGGAAAGCAACTATTCTGAGCATTCAAATATCCAGGCGTTCATTTCGCGCACATGCGACCATACCTAATTCTCTATAATTCGCGCGCTACGTGCTCATTACTTAATGGTTGTTAATTATACGATCAAATGCCTTTCGCGCTTACACCAAAGAAATGATGATTGATGACTGAGATATTGCCACACGCTGGGTTTGGTGTGATGTTTGTTCTGCCTTGATTTCGTCCTCGTTTATTTGCATGTTATAATCCCCTTGCCATTATCGGTGTGCTAATTTTTGTATTAAACCCCCGACGAAAAGCCCATAACATACTCGGTATATTTTCCTGTATCGATTTTTTCGTGACACCGCGTCCCGGGTGGCAAATTAATTGATTGACTTTATTAGGTCGTGAGCTGTTCGAGAATTCGCCGCACATTTTCGCCATCGCCGAGGCTTCGCACAAGGTAATGAAGCAGCAGGGCAGGGACACCTGCATTGTCATTTCTGGGGAGTCCGGCTCAGGAAAAACGGAAGCTTCCAAAATTATTATGAAATATATAGCTGCCGTTACAAATCATTCTGGACAGAAGGAAATCGAGCGTGTTAAGGATATTCTTATCCAATCAAATTCGATTTTGGAGGCGTTTGGCAATGCGAAAACCAACAGGAATGATAACTCCAGTCGCTTTGGGAAGTACATGGATATCCATTTCGACTTCAAGGGTGACCCGATTGGTGGGCATATTAATAAGTATTTACTCGAGAAAAGTCGTGTCATTTACCAACCAAGTGGTGAGAGGAATTTTCACTGTTTCTATCAGGTATGTAAAAATCGACTTAGGTCTCATGCTGTGGTACTTTCAACTTCCGCTTCTATAGTTTCGTAAAAGTGCAAATTCACTGACTTTCGGTTTTGCGGTTTAGCTGTTGGTTGGCGGACCGGACGAACTCCTTAAGAAATTGCACCTTCAACGCAGTCCCGACAAATATTTCTACGTTAAGCAGGGCCAAGCCGCGCGTGTCAGCTCAGTCAACGACAAAACCGACTTCAACACCGTGGTAACTTCGCTATCTACACTGCAATTCGCCCCAGACGAGAAGGACACGCTGTGGAACGTAATTGCTGCCATCCTGCATTTGGGCAACATAGAATTCGCCACCGAGGAGGACAGTGTACGCGTGGTAAGCGGGAAGGACCGTGACTTGGTTGCGCAACTTTTGCAGGTCACTGTGGATCAACTTTCGAAAGCATTATGTCATCGTACCATTGCCGCGCGCGGGGAAGTTATGAGCAAGGAACACACGCAAACAGAGGCGAACTTCGGGCGTGATGCATTTGCGAAAGCTATCTACGACCGTCTATTCACCTGGATTGTTGAGAAGATCAATGCTGCTATTTCCGTCGATGGCAATGCAAACTACAACGCATCGAAGAAGTGCCGATCGTGTCTCATTGGTGTCCTGGATATCTATGGCTTTGAGATTTTTGATAACAATAGCTTCGAGCAGCTATGCATCAATTATTGTAACGAGAAACTCCAGCAGCTTTTCATCGAGCTGGTGTTGAAGCAGGAGCAGGAAGAGTATCAACGTGAAGGCATCGAGTGGACCAACATTGATTACTTCAATAATAAGATCATCTGCGATCTGGTGGAAGCACCACATAGAGGCATCATTGCTATTTTGGATGAGGCTTGCTTAAACGTAGGAAAAGTCACTGATGAATTGTTGTTGGAGGTCATGGAGAGCAAATTGAAACAACACCAACATTTTTCATCGCGCCAGACCAAGTCTTCCGATAAGAGTATGCGCTATAAAGTTGACTTCAAGATCAGACACTATGCAGGAGATGTAGTTTACTATATCAACGGGTTTCTGGATAAGAACAAAGATTCGTTGTTCCAAGACTTCAAGCGCTTGCTTTACCAATCAAAGGACAAGAACATACGGGACATGTGGCCGGAAGGCGCACAGCACATAACCGAGGTAAAATTCATTACGCATAAAAACTTCTGACGTCACACATGAGTCGCATATGCACTTGGTGTGACATCAATCTCGCATTTTCCTTGCGATTGGTGTTAACTTGCAATACAATCATTGTTATCCAGGTGACTAAGAGACCACTCACTGCTGCAACTCTCTTCAAGAATTCAATGGGGGAGCTGGTAAAAAATCTCCAGTGTAAGGAGCCACATTATGTCCGTTGCATCAAACCGAATGAAAGCAAATCTCCTTCGCAGTTTGATCATGAGAGGGTCAGCCATCAGGTTAGTTATTTGGGTCTGGTTGAGAACGTTCGAGTACGGCGTGCTGGTTTTGCGCATCGCCAACGCTACGATCGTTTCCTGAAGAGGTACAAGATGATCTCACCTTCGACTTGGCCCAACTTCTACCGGGGCACTGACAAGGACGGCACTAGAGTCCTCATGAATGAACTTGGCTTTGCCTCAGACGTGAAATATGGCCACAAGAAGATTTTCATTCGCTCGCCGAAAACCCTATTTGAACTTGAGAACCGCCGCAATGATAAAATGTACTACATTGCGACCGTCATACAGAAACAGTGGCGTGGGTATATTGCACGCCAAAGGTACCAGAAAATGCGCGCCGCTTGGTTGATCATGAACGCCTACAAGCGCTATAAACTCCGCGCATACATCGAGCGCCTGCAGCTTAAATTCAAGGACGCAAAGAGGCTTCCTGATTATGGGAAGATTATCTCATGGCCTAAACCTCCACCCGCATTGCGTGAAACAGCAAAGTCTCTGAAAAGATTCTTCAATTATTGGCGAGGTTACATGATTTTGCGTAAGATTCCCAAGGAGGATCGTCCTGAATTAAAGGTGAAGATTTGCGCTGCAACATTTCTACAGGGTAAGCGTGCTTATTACGGGCTTGATAAGCCTTGGGAGGGCAACTATCTCTCCAAACCGGCCCACAATCCGTCCTACGGTCTGTTCAATGAGAGTGTGAACAATCTGCGCAATACCAGCTCCTTTAAGGATATCCTGTTCTCTGCCTTTGTGTTAAAATTCAACAAGCATAACAAGTGTGCTGACCGTGTTATATTGGTTACTGATCAGTACATCTTCAAACTCGATAAGGATAAATTCAAGCCAATGAAGGAAGGTACGGCGCTGTCAAACGTCACAGGTGTCAGCGTTGGCTCTGGGAAGGATCAATTGTTCATCATTCATTGTGAGAGTGGCAATGATTTGGTAATCTCTATCGTAAGCAAAGATTGTAATGACCGAGTTGGGGAATTATTGGGAATTCTTGGCAGTAAATATCAAAGGTTTGTACTGGTCTAGTACAGTTACAATATTTTATACCTTGGTTGATAAAAGAGTCATTAACTGTAAATATGCATGCAACGATTAAGATAGTCAAGCGAACAATGATATCTTGAAATAACACTAATTTAATATCTAAAATTATTAAACAAGCATTTTTATTGTTTTTCCTTCGTAACTAATTCGGAAAACAATGATGCCATGTTTTCTGATATTAGCAGAATTACGGTTTTATCAGTACTATCAATTCTGTTTCAGTTCACGCAATGCTGAACTGCCTGTTGCCGTCTCGGACAACCCGATGTGTTCGCTGGGTAGCAAACGGCGCGCCATTGCAATCCGCGTGTCTTCCAGCATCCAGGCACCCACATTCCGGAAAAATGGCTCTAATATTATCTACGAGATTCCTTCTACTGACGCTCGCAATTACGTCGTCTAATAAGAGTGCCTTAATCCTTTCCCACAACAAAAGAATTTTTGGCCTAACATCGCATACAAAATCGGGCGTTAAACAATTTTATATTTTTCTACGCGTTTTCAAGAAACCTATCATATTCGTATTTTAATCTTATTGTTATTAGATGATGAGGATCGATGGGGGTCATTCAAGTTGCGCTTGTGATAATGAAACGAAGGGCCTTCTAATGCCTAGTACTTAACGGCTTGATAGAAACTACGAACTTAAAATCAGGTTGTATTGCATCGGACTCAATCATATTGTGTCTTGTCGAGTGTTTTTGTAGAGATTTTTTTTTTCTAAATGTGCGGTTTTTAACTTATTTGTTTCTAAAAATAGCGGTGGAACCAAAGAAGACGTTGGGATATTTTGTATGCTCTTGGCCAACGTGCCATGTAATTTTACCCCTACTGTGTGCGATATGCTGTACTTAGTGGTAGCGACAGTGTATTGTTATTATTTATTTAATACTTATCTTATTGCTACCTAACTTTAGTGTTGTTACGGAATTCGAGCGAGAGGAGAAATAATGTCGATTCACTCTATTTTTTAATTCTATTGTATTGAGATTGTCACAGAGTGGCGGGAGTCAAGTATGATGGCAATGTTAGATGAATTGCAATGGAACCAAATGTTAATTGCGGCATTACTTGTGCATTGCATAGGATGGAGTGTGTTTATATATATGATTGTTGTGTGCCATTTATTGTTGCAAACAAACATTTTTGATTAAACAGATATTTATACAATAATAAATTCTACTATTTTGCCCAAATTTTATGCCACATACTTTGGTGAGGAATAATTATCAAAGTTTAATTACCACTATAAAATTGCATGGTTACACTCTTTGTAAGTTTGTGATATGGCATTACTTAATTGGTACATTTCTGTACTTTCAAAGCACCTCAACAATAAAGCACATTCATAGCAGAGCAAATAATGAAATCATATTTACACTTGCTCAGCAATTCACAACAAAACCACTTTTATTACTTGTACTCATACTTTATTGTTCATTATTCGGGAGCTTTTGTTTCATTTATACGTCGACAAAAAATAGCAACTCTTTCCTTTGGAATCTTCTATTCTGGCAATTTTGCAAATTAAGAGGGATTTGCGTTTTTTTATTTAATACTATACTATGAAAGGCTGCGTGTAGTAGCAGCAAAGTGTGTTTTCGTGGGATACTGGTTCCCATCCAGATCAGACTACATCCAACAATATATTATCTAACAGGACCCCGGGCCTAACAGCTATTAGCCGCTGTTAGGCCCGGGGTTAAAGCAGAATAAGTAAGTGATAAAAATACTTTTTCAAGTGGATTGATTCCCAGATTCAATAAGTTATTGCTTTATTTAAGCAAGTAAGTAATAAAACGGTAAACAATTTTAGGTTCAGGTTAAAAAGTATTGAAATATAGCTGGTTTTCTGCAATTATAATTTTCATTCAGTCCTTTTTTACAAATTAATTTTTCCACGTGCATCGTAGACGTATAACGGCCTCCTATAAATTTCCGGACACGTGAGGACTAGGGTGACCCTCCCCTTTTATTGAGCGGCACCGCACGACGCTTGCGCTGGTTGATTTCAAAGAGAGGTGCGATCCAGCGGGGTGAATGCAAACACATGACCCCCTCCTGAGATGGGATTGCTTGAACATTGCTTTCATTCCGCGCGCTTCTACGACCCAATCAGCATTTGTGTAATAGTTGTGACCTGGCGCGGATGTTATTATCCGGTGTATTGAGTTAAATATCATTCAAAATTTACAATGTTAGCGAGTGCTACGACACGATTCAAAAATATGTTGCAGTGTGACAACAGTTTTAAAACAACGTGAAACGTGCTATTCCGACGGTCATTGATGACACCATGTGGCCACGAATTTCAACTAAGCGTATCATCGTGTGTGTAATATTTGCTATTGCGTGCATTTCGCCCGTGTCGATATTGTTCCTGCCGAATGCAAGCCCTTATGACCTTCGGACACACATCGAACATGCATTGTTTCCCAGTGGCTCAATCAAATGCTTTCGGTATGATCCTGGAACAACTCCGACATTGAGGGATATTTCCTCTTATGAAGTACGGAAAGGACGTTCGATATTTTTCCATGAAACATCCTGTCGACACATTGAACGTGGGAAGATCTCGTTGGATGCCAGGCAGGCCTGTGCTGTGGAATCTGCAGCACGTTCCAATCCCAATTGGGATGTGTACATCACATTCTCATCCCCTGGCCTGATACACTCTTCAAGTGCACAAAACGACCGCATTCTTAGTGCATTACGACAATATGATAATATCAGATTAGTACATCTCAACTTTGAAAATTACACACGGAATACTCCAGTGGAGGATATCTACAGGAGTCGCAAGTTGGACTACAGTTCATACCCCATATCACATGCTAGTGACATTTTAAGATACCTGACATTGTACAAATTTGGTGGGATTTACATGGATCTTGACGTGGTGGTAGTGAAGAGTTTGGAGGACTTGAAGCCGAATTACGCAGGGGCTGAAACTCAGTGGAACGTCGCCGCGGGTGTGATATCAATGGGACCCGAAGGTGCTGGTCATCGTTATGCCGAGGCCTGTCTAGAGGACCTCAAGGATCATTTCAGCGCACACGAATGGGGTAACAATGGACCAATGATAGTTACGCGTTTGTTGCGTCAGTTGTGCAATGTAGTGCTCAGCAAGGACATGATGAATCGAACATGTGACGAGTTCCATGTGTATCCGCCTTATATGTTCTACCCAGTGCCATGGGTAGATTGGAAATTGTACTTTGACAGGGACTCAGTCCCTAAGGTATTTCGGATGATCAAGGATTCTCATGTGCTGCATGTTTGGAACAAACACAGTGCTGGGAACAAATTAGCTGTGAGCGAGGAAACCGCCTACACGACGTTTGCCAGGAAGTTCTGCCCGAGCGTATTTGAACAAGTGGATCAATATTTCTAAAATACAAACACCTGATTAAGTCTGGGTCCGTTACGAACAATGCTAATACGAACGGGGCTTACCTGGAACTGTTCACCGATAATCTATTCTTATATTTGCTAGTTACCTGTTATTAAATAAATAGGACATTGGAAATGTTATGGACATATATTGATTTTATTCTTATCGACATATATGGCTACATTATAAATTTGAGGAGTTTTCCCAGAATGACGCATAGTTCATACCGTGTTCTATATATTATTAATCATTAAACGTTTGCAGGTGGACAGGTGTATACTTCATAATGTTGGAGCACCGCAGATACTATCAGTGGTCTGTTTAATTTGACTAAGATCCGTCGATTCGTCGAAATTCGTATCTTTGGCGGCTTGGTACACACAGAGAAAAACGTTACAAGTGATCACGAAGATATGATAGATCAATTTGGAGATGGTCAACACAGGTAATCCAATTACAACCAGGACAAACAAGCTGAACAGCGGCAGGATAAAGGTCATAAGTCGTAATAGACCCTGTGAGACGTACATGCATACGAAGAATGGTGATAACATGGTTATCGTTATTCCGAACATGAACATATTTAATTTGCTGACTTCACTTTGATCTTCTTCATCCATGATTGGCGCGAAGGTCTACGAAGAGTTTGCAGAAACGAATATGATTTTAATTCTTCTATGTGTGTTACAGATTGGTAAAAACGATGTACATTCTGGTCTGATCTTTTGAAATATTAGTTTCGTTGATATTTTGACATTTACCTGTTTTGAATGGTATCCATGGTATCCGGAGGTTATCTCTGTTTAGGTTGGAAAACAAACTTATGTATTGCGTTCACTTTCAGAGCGTTGTATTAACAATGAAGTGTCTTGGATAACAATTTGTTTATTAAATAACAGTCCCTTACCCATCCCGGTGGGTAAGGTTCTTACTGATCGGGTAAGCTGTCGTCGAGCAAAGTCACCTTGTCCATGCCCTAGATACGCATGCGAGTATCTTATATTTTTGTTAATATATGGACGCGTACTATTTACTTTTTTGTTATGACAATATACGATTGATTGATTGCAAGGAAATCTATCAAAATCAACTGAGATCGAAATTTTCATTTAAAAATTCTATTGACTGAGAATGTCACGTAGTTCTTTTTTGGTATGAAATGGGACGAATTGCATTTAAACAGCACAAATTGGTTTCATTGTTACAGGAAACCGAATTAAGATAAGACATCTAGTATATTTGATTGTGAAATATGATGATACTGGCATACCAAGAGTATAATTTGTGTGATAAATATGAGTTTTAGAAGTTTATTTGAATTGGGTGAGATAATTCCTTGTATTATTTTCATATCTTTATTTCATATTATTCGAATTCGTCAATTGGATTTCGAATGGAATCGTTTCAGTCTCTAGGTGGTCGCTATAGTATTACACTAGGATTGAGATGCAGTTTTTTACTTAGCCGGACATTAATTGTGATAAAATTCTGTTATCTTACAAGATAACTGTTGTCGATTCCGGTTTGTATTGCAGAAAGTGCTCAGTGCTGTATTTCGTTTTTGTAGTCTTCATTGATACGTAGAATGCGCGGCTTGTGCCATTTGATAGTAATTTTAATTAGGTAAACACTTCCTTTGTTCGCACGTTCAACGCGACGGGATTATCAACCATGCCATGCTTTCCTTTTTGTGGTAGGAAGCTAAGTACAGACATTTGCAATTTTTATTTTATTTGGTTTTATTTCAGAGGTATTATAAAGGTGTTTAATTTCAAGTCATGTTTAATTACTTTAAAAGCTTTTTATACAGTGTCAACTTCAACAATGTATATTTTGGCGAGACGCGGGTTTTCATTCTTATGAGAATATATACTATTGTAGGGGTTCACATGAAGCCCTATATTCATCCGATGTGGATGCAGCGTCAGTACTACGTTGCAGGAACGCCACGTACGTCTGACGCACAAATGCCGCGTCCCTATAAAAAGGCAGAATCTTCCTTCAGGAAGGGGAGTCCGCCTCGGGAGTCCACCGCAGCAAGTCCGGCGGTTAATCTTGATCATCCACAGCAGCAGAGCACCAGACTCGCCCAGTCACCACCGTGCCTCGACTTACACGCACAACCTTCTACACTATAATTAAATTTCCAAAAAGCCATGGATAAGTTCCGAAATTCCGAAATAATATAGATTTATGCTATGTAATCTATGAATTAGTTTCTTTACATTTGAATTACGTAACTTGGGAATAGCTTTTGCATTTGCATGTATCTTAATCGTATTTTTAGTTTGAATTCATATTGGTTTAGCAACATGCCACGTTTCCTGGATTTCTGGATTACTAAATTGTGGAATGCCACGGCGGTCCTGTTTTGATATGTTCCAAAGTGGCAAATTTTATAAAATTTGTTAGCACGGGATATTTTAGCTACGTGCGGTTGTCGAGGTTTGAGGTTGAAGTTGGTGCTGTGAGTTAGCCGCCGCCACTACTGTAAGGGCGATGAGGCGTGGAAGGGAGACATTGGATTTAAACGAGATATAACTTGTTTTTATTTGTAAACTTAAGCCATATACATTTCTGTCACACATATAACTATAACATAATTCTAGGATAATAGTAGATAGAATAGAAATGGCATTATTATGAATTGTCCGTTGTTAATTGATTACAACCTCTTTACATCGATCACATTCGTTCTATTCGGCTGTTCTTGGGCAGCGAGCAGTTTTCGACATGCAAGCCCACGCTGGCGTAGTCGAGCGTGTCCACGAGGGCTCAGTGTCGGTCATATTGCTATGGGTGTTGGGTACGTGTCTCTTTCGAATAGTGGTGCCGAGCCCACATGGGGTAGCTTACTTCGAACATCGTTGGGCAGCAGATGCCGAAAGGTAGCCGCGCGTTGGGTCTTTACTATTCTCGCGTTTTGTCATATGGCGTTTCGGAATAATAATCAATTAATTAATATTAATTATAAATTAATGTACAACGATTAATAGTTTTGTGATGGCCGATTAAAGGAAAACCGATTGAACCAAATAACGAATGAATAAATAAAATTATAATTAATAATAATTAAATTCAAAAAATGAGAAATAGAAAAAAGAAATTTGCTTTGTTTGATTTATTGCATTACCCGCAAAAATGAACGTGTCGAGCGCGTGTTCAATGACTTTGCAGGCTTTCAGATATTGATCAATTAATTATAATACATTCAATTTGGGATATGATTTTGAGGTACCGATCGAATGGCGTTAACACGACGCTATGTTGTTCTTATTTACATGTCCATTTCAGGGGCAAGGTCGAACCTGGGTGGAAAGGTCATGCCGTCCATGTGTGGGCGGGATCGTGGCTGTAAAACAAAGAAGCCATTAGTCAACATCAAGGTACATCCTGCAATAGAGAGGAGATTCAAAGCCGCCACAGGGTAGAAAAACCAAGTTGAATTGACAGTCGACCTGGACTAGCGTCCTTCCAGCTAGCTTTTCAAACAGCCGTTCGAGCAGAACAAAAATTAGAAAGTAACGCTCGTCATAACGATAAAAACCAATTAATTTGAAAACATATCTGTGTTAAACGTGTTTCACTTCATTAAATTATTGTGGCGCCTGACAGCACAAACGAGGGGGTGATTTGTAAACCCTCACTTACTGATCTTTGAAAGTTGTTACTCTAACGCCGCCAAAGGCTTGCGTTGCTATAAAAATAAAGAGAAGAGGCGATGATGAGACATCATGAAATCAAGTGTGGAGGGGGTGGGGAGGCGTGGGGTTACCAGTTTCGCATGAACGAATATTGCAGTGGGTTACATTTAATTGAGGGGTTTTGAATGAGTAAGTGGTGTAAGAAATAGTCAGGAGTTGGTTACTCACCACGGGGCTGCCTGCTCTAGCTTGGGAACCAGCACGTCCCTTCGCACGGAACTTGGAGATGGCTTGTTCGGCGAGGTCGGCGCGTTCTTCGGCTTCTTCCAACTCCTGCTGGGCCTTGCGGAACTTGGCCAAGTTGAGGGCGGCGATTTCTTCGGCTTCCTCGATCTGCCTCTTGTAGGTCTTGATCTTCTGTTGGAGTTTGTCGACGAGGTCCTGCATGCGTTCGTGGTTCTTGCGATCCTCCTCAGCCTGGAAACTCAACTCCTTGATGCGTCGCTCAGACTTCCTGAGGTTCTTCTGGGCATCGGCGTGTCTCCTCTGTTCACCGTCTAATTCGTTCTCCAATTCGCGGACGCGCTGTTCCAATTTGGCGATGGCCTTCTTGCCACCCTTGAGGGCGTTGGCTTCGGCTTCATCCAAACGAACTTGGAGGTCCTTGATCTGGGTCTCGAGGGCTTTACGGAGTTTCTCTTGAGTCTGAGCGTGGTCTTGTTCGGCGCGGAGCTCATCGGCGAGACGAGCGGCGTCAACCATGGCCTTCTTAGCCTTCTCTTCGGAGTTCTTGGCTTCGTTAAGGAGTTCGTCCAAGTCGGAATGAAGGGTTTGGAGTTCGGCTTCGAGTTTCCTCTTGGCGGCAGAGATGGAAGAGTTCTGGGCGGAGAGGTCGTTCAACTGTTCGTGAGCGTCTCCCAATTCCTGTTCGGCCTGGCGGCGAGCACGGTCGGCCTGTTCGAGAAGAGTGCGGGATTCTTCCAATTCGTTCTGGAGGGCATTGGCGCGGCGTTCAGAGATACCGAGGGCTTCACGGGCTTCATCTCGGGCACGCTGTTCTTCTTCCAAAGCGGTCTGAGTGTCCTTAAGCTGTTGCTGGTAGCGCTTGATGGTCTTTTGAGCTTCAGCGTTGGCCTACAATTGATAAAACGTATAAATTCTCCTGTTTGCCTCATAAGTGGGGTGTTAGCTTACCTTGTTGGCATGGTCAAGACCAATTTCGAGTTCATGGATGTCAGTCTCCAACTTCTTCTTCATGCGGAGGGCCTCAGCCTTACCCTTGGCTTCGGCTTCCAGGGAAGCTTGCATGGAATCGAGGGCACGTTGGTGATTCTTGCGGGTGTTTTCAAATTCCTCTTCCTTCTCTTGGATACGGCGGTCAATTTCTTGACGGACTTGGGAAAGTTCCAATTGGGAACGAAGGACTTTGTTTTCTTCTTGCTCCAAAGCGGCTTCGGCTTCTTCTAAGGCGGCCTGGAGTTCATCCTTTTCTGCTTCCAAGCGCTTACGGGCCTTTTCGATCTCGTGGATGTTGCGGCCACCCTCGCCGATCTGGTCGAGCAAGTCCTTGACTTCATCAGCCAGGTTCTTGTTCTCACGGCGGACAGCTTCCAATTGTTCCTGGCCTTCCTCGTAAGCACCCTTCAGTCTGAACAATTCAGTGGAGTAGTTACGGCATTCCTTCTGGCTGGCATCTAATTCAGCAGCTAAGTCATCAACCTTGAGCTTCCATTCGCCAATGATCTTGTCGAATGCCTTCTGCTTCTTCTCGGCGGCGTTGGCAATGGCGGTGGCACGGTCGACTTCCAATTGCAAGTCTTCGACTTCGGTGGACAGGCGCTGCTTGGTCTTTTCGAGGGCAACGACCTTCTGATTGAGGGACTCAATGGTTTCCTCAGCTTCGGCAAGACGGGCTTGCAACTTCCTTTTAGCCTCTTCCAATTCCTCGGAGCGGGCAACACCTTCCGATTCATACTTGGATCTCCACAATTGAGATTCGGCGTTAGCCTTGCTTAACTGCCTCTGGATGTCAGCTTTAGCCTCTGCCTCCTCTTCAACTTGTTCGCGAATGTTGTCCAAGTCGTGTTCCAAGTTGCGGAACTTGCCCAAAAGGGTGGCACGTTCGCGAGCTTCCTCATCAGCCAACCTCTTGGTGTCTTCCAATTGGGTAGTCAAGGAAACCTTGATCTTGCTCAACTGGGACACTTGGGATTCGGCTTCTTCCAATTGGCGGAGGAGGTCAGAGTTTTCAATGGACAGCTTCTTCTTGGCGGCATCGAAGTCATTCAAGGTGCGGTTGGTTTCATCAAGTTTGCTCTGGACGTCGTTCAATTGTTGTTGCAATTGTTTGGAGATCTTTTCACAGGCAGCCTGATGGGCACAAATTCAGTCATCAGTGGGAGTGCTTGTCAGTGAGGAAGTAACAATTCAACACGCAAAATGGTTAGCCACACTTGGTCAAATTATGGTGAGAACACACTTCTGTTGATGCGTAGCACTTAGCTGTGGTCATCTATTTATAAAAGAAGCTAGCTGAAGCGCTGAAAACAGAATTTCGTTCCAAGTGTACCTTTTCGTTAGCCAAGTGGTCGACGGAAGCGCGCATGTCATTGAGTTCACCGAAGTATTGAGACTTCTCCTTTTCAGCCCTACATTATGGAATAACAAGAAAGAGACAATTAACAAACATGTTGCATACAGTCAATTCACATGGACAGAATGCAGGAAAGTTGCAAGTGCATGCGTTTCAATCACAGGTACGATCAGGGTGGCCAACCAATTCCTTGTATACCTTTTCGCGACCAACGACCTCAACCGCGCCGCGAGTTTGTTGCAGTTCAACGTAAATACTAGCACGGTCTCTTTCAGCCCTTTTTTTGATGAAAAGCAGAAGTAAAGAAGTAGTCAATAAGCAGTGGTTGTTGGGATTAGACGGTGCATACTTACTTAGCTTTGAGTTTGTTGAGTTGGTCGATCTGCTCTCCCATTTCGGAGACGGCATCGTTGTGCTTCTTGCGCAAGTTAGCCAAGGTACCTTCATGCTGGATGTTGGATTCTTCCAAGTCGCGGCGCAGCTTGGCCAATTCAGCTTCTCTCTTCTTGTTAAGCTCGATTTGGGCAGAGGTGGCACCACCGGCTTCCTCAAGACGCTCACCTAATTCCTCGAGTTCGCGGCTGAGGTCAGCGCGCTGCTTCTCGGCCTTAGCGCGTGCCTGACGTTCGGCTTCAACCTCTTCTTCCAGTTCTTCGATGCGGGCTTGGAGTTCCTTGATCTGTTTCTGGAGCTTGCCAACAACAGATTGTTCGTCTTCCAACTTGGCGGTGAGAGAGGAGATTTCTTTATCCTTGCGCTGGATGGTCTGTTCTAATTCCTTTTTGTTGCGTTCCAAGTCAGCAACAGCTTCCTGGGTAAGCTTAAGGTCACCCTCAACCTTCCTCTTGGACTTCTCAACATCACCGCGAAGCTTCTTCTCGCGCTCAAGAGAATCCTCCAATTCGTCCAAGGTTTGTTCCAACTTTGCTTTCACTTTGTTCAAGTGGTTGACTTTGTCTTCGGCGGCCTGGAGTTCCTCAGAAACCTTCTGGTTATTCTCACCAGCCATCTTTTTCTCCTTGTTGAGCTTGTTGATAAGCTCATCCTGGTGGGCGATCTCGTCGTTCAAGTTGCGGATTTGGTGGTCTTTGGTGGCCTTGTCTTGTTCGGACTTCTGGACGCTCAATTCGAGGTCTTCAATGTCCTTCTTATAGCCAGAGATTTCTTGCTCTAACTTCTTCTTCTGCTGGAAGAGCTGGTTGCGGGAATCTTCTTCCTGGCTCAAGCGGTCTTGGGTTTCCTATAAAAAAGGAGATGATCAAAGACTCAGAATTTATTTTTATAATGCTGGCCGACTCATTAATTTGAAAATATCCTTTTGGCCCAATTCCAATTAATGCTGCATAAATCTGTCGTTAGCTTGTACGAAAATATCTAGTGCTTAATTCGAATGAACATCCAAATGAACTAAATTACAGATTTATGCATTGCTTTACATCCTGTTTGATCCACTCTCATCTAAATAAACAGCGGCTTTTTAGTATGTGTTTGCTTATGCATGGTTCTTGTAAAACCGCGCCTAGATTTTCGCACTTTCACAAAAACATTGCCATAAGTGGCAATCAAATGCTTACCTGAAGTTGGGATTCAAGATCGCTCTTTTGGGCAGCCAATTTGTTAGCCTTCTCTTGAAATTCGGAGAGGGAGCCCTTCTCGCCTTCCAGCATACCCAAGAGGTCAGTCTTTTCGGCGAGGAGCTTGGCGTAGAGACCTTCCAATTCCTTCTTGGCCTTTGTTTCACGTTCCAGAGCCTCGGTGGCTTTCTGTGCCTTCTCTTCGAGTTTCTGTAAAGTATCGTTGGGATCAATGTAGTCCATATCAACCATGATGATTTCAGAGAGCGTTAAAACTGGCGGTTTATCTCAGAGTTCAATTCACTTTCAAGAAGTTCGAATCGTATATTCGGAATATCGTACTATTCGGAAGTCGTATCGATATTGATTTGATTTTGTTTAGTATGAACTGATTCTATTTGAATTGGTTTGATTTAATTGAAGTTGGTTTCAGATGATCAATGAAAGTCAACGCGCTACTAAGTGTTGCGATTGCGAGAGACGTATGATGCGAACTGATCATCTTCGAAGTGATGCCGATCGACGACCGAGGTCCAGCGGTAAAGCGAGGAAGGAACATCAAATCTAATTTATTTATAAATCCCAATAAATGATGGTGCTTGGCACATGCATGAATATTTTTGCAGCAGATCGCCCAAAGTGGGAGATCGCGATGATGATCAAGCATGTAAATTGACATTTTTCAAAAATAAATATAACGATCTAGATTGCGCAGCGATGGCGATTACTCAGCAAAGGTATCTGCGATCGAAGCGCGAGGACAGGTGTTGCATCCAGGTCGATGTTGTGTCGGTGGCGATGGTGATGTACGAGATATTTATAGTATACATAACGATATCGAATTTATTCGAAGTGAGCTAAATCGAGATTTCCGAGTTTGCACGCGTTCCATTTTGGCGACGAGATGCCTCCATGACTACTTACGGCAATTTCATCCTCGATGCGGGTGACGTTGAGAAGGGGCTTGACCTTCTGCCACAGTTTGTACCATGGCCAGGTGCGGAGTTTGAGGTATTTGCGCAAGTTCCTCTGGCAGACTTGGAGCGCCAAACGCTGTTCTTGCAGCTTCTTGAATTCCTTCCTGGAGAGGTAACCACGGACCCATGATTGCATCCAGGTCACAATCTTGCCCAATCTGTCGTCACGCAATTCTTCCATTTGACCCAGGATACCGGCGCGGAAGAATACCTATATTTTACAAGGAACAGGTTATTAACTATTTGTGGCCTGAAATATCAAACATCGAGCAACCAGCAACACGGAATTAGCAACGATCAACAACGATAAGGTGGAAGCGTTTGCATAGGATTGCATTATGCCGCTATTGGAGGTTGATAATAAGTGAAGCAGATGGCGACTTCTCTGGTAACAAGTCGTGAACAGTGGTTATTCATGTACCTTGGTTTTACCCATGCGGTATTGTTCTGGGTCTAGTTGTACTTCTTCCAAGATAATTTGTGCAATCTTTTCGGGAGCCATGCCCTCCTTGATTTTACTCGCTGCCAGAATTTTGTATCTGTTTGTATGGCAAATCGAGCAAATCGTGTTAAGTTAAACAAATCACTCTAGAACTAAAGGGTTAAACGTGATGGTCGCCAGACTCAGGTCTGTCCGAGGGCGTTTCGTATAAAAAAGAAAAAGTTTACAAAGAAAACCTCTGGTTAGTCACAATTCATAATTCAACATGGTTGACTGTGATGCACAATAATATAGAGCCGCAGTGTCTTAAGTGCGGCCGTGAATGAACGTAGAGTTTTGTTTGGTTCCTTCGGTTTCTCAAAAAACAAAATAAAGAATCCAAATTTCTAAATGTATGGGGTAACATGCCTTGGTGTGACCCAAGCGGTAGTTTTCGGGGTCCAAACCGGTGTTGTCCAATATGTGCTGGGCACATTTCTTTTCATCGGTTTCTTTGGCAACAGCGGCGGGGTTCAAGATTTTGTAACTGGACAACACAACATTGTTCAAGAGGTGTTCAATATGACAAATACAATATAAGATGCTTCGGTAATGTGTGCAGGTGTATCAACAATCGAGAAAAGAATTGGGGCTGACTATCACATGCTACTGGGGCTAAGACGTGTTTTAGAACAAAACTAAGACAATTCTAGGGGGTGTATTGTGATTTATCAACAAGTGGGGCACTAGGGTTGACGTGAACCCTTGCCTTTGTGTGTCCGACACGGTAGCTGTCTGGATCTAACTTTACTTCTTCCAGACACTTTCTGGCTGCTTCTTTGGGATCTTTCTCTTTGGCCATTGTAGCAGGCGCTAAGATCATGTAACTATTGATGGTGATAAAATGCTTAAGTATCAAAGAATTCAACTAAAGATTGGAATAAAATGCAGTCCTGGCTTTGATCAAGTTGTGGTAAGTGTTGTTTAAGTGTAAATCAACTCACCGGAGCTTGAAGTCAGGGTAGACCATCCTGTTGGGGAAACCTTTACGGCAAATACGGATACCTTCAAGTACACCGTTGCATGTAAGCTGGTGCATAACAAGGTGAGAGTCAATGACACCTGCGGAGTAAAAAAACTCATAAGTTTTCTCTTTTAGCCCCGCCATTAAAGTGACTACAAACCTGGCTGTTTCAATTCGTTGGGAATGATACAACGGACGAAGTGAGGTTGGGTTGACCTCAGCGTGGTCATCAAGTTGTTCAATTGTTCCTATAGGCATTTAAACTTTTAATTAGTGAAGTCTCATAAACATGAACAACATCAAGTTGAAACAATGACGTTACGAGTTTAATAAAACACACAGGTCCCCATAATTGCGACTATGAGGGGACCAGAAGCTGGAGGTTTGGTAAAAGCACATATTAGCTCTAAATATGTTCGGTTAGTAAAAACAACTTAGCATTGTTCTACAGTGGTGGTTTGTGTTTGTGATCTGAATAATTATAGTTTGGGGTAATTTTAACTGGGAAGCGTAATTGCTTATTGACTCCCACTTCTGCATACTTTGCATTTACATGCTTGATGTTTAATGATGGTTCATAACTTGTGAACTAGCCGGTGCCGTTATTGGGCCTTGCTATCCGACTATTGTTTAGGTGATTGGTATCCGGTCATTCAGTGATCATTCTCTAGATTCCTGTCTAGATTGGTGAAATTAAACGGTTGTAACGATGATATCCGTACATGTATCATTCGTGTAATTACACTCGTATCTTGTGGTCAAGTCTTACTTAAACCTACCTTGTAGGAAGAAGATACGGTGGCGAAGCCACCACCCTTCTTACCACGACCACCTATTCAACAAATATAAGAAAGAAGCTTAACAATGCGCGCAAGTACATCAATGCCATGGACGTGGGGTATGTGGAGAAAACATAAAGTAAAGGAAACCGAATGCATATAATGCTGAGGGAATATTGGTTTTAGGTGTAAATTTGCTGCTAGTCCCAGTACACAAGCAAACTTTTATGAGGATTACTTTGTATAAACTTGACACAGTTTGGAAGGCGGAACCCTTGGTTCTCTTAGCACCTAGGTGGATGTAAACAGAATATGAGACATGTGATCAAATAGGTAAGAACTATGGCAATTGTATAGAGGATGTGGTTCAAGTGTTACCTTTGCCGCCAGCATCAGCAGCACCACCACCGGATTGGCCAGGGTGGTCCGCAAAGATCTCGCACAACAGCTTGTTGGTACCCTTCTTGTACAAGTCGACAACAGTGTCATTCAAAGGATCCTTGTTTTTCTCCAACCAGCCGGTGATATTGTAGCCGACCTATTACAATAAGAGTAGTTAGAAAGTGCCCAAGTGGTTCTCAGGTAGAGTAAACTTACGTTGCCAGCATAATGGCCGATGGCGAAGTGAGCAGCCTGGCAGCCAGGCTTTGGTGGCTTAGGCTTCAAGAAGTTGGGAGACTTGCCCAAGTGGTTGTTGTTCAACTTTTCTTCAAAGGTCTTGTCAGTAGCTTTGGGGAACATAGATTCTTCTTCAAGGATGGACAAGATACCCATGGGCTAGAGTGCAAAAGATCAAATTAGCCGATGAATCCAAGGGTCGCACCAGTCGGGTGTAGCTGATGGTGAAGAGCGTGTCGTGTGTCGTAAAACATGTCCTACAATACCTTCCGAGTGCCTTTCTTATATATGCTCATAGCTGCGCAAAGTATCAGTGCTTACAAAAAACTGTGCATTAACTAATTGCGTTCCGTGATCGCTACGGGTGACCCTATTGGGGGTACCTTTTCGATCAAATCGATTGTGGGCTGTAAGTCCATTCCGAAATCGATAAACGTCCACGTGATGCCCTCGCGCTCGTATTCCTCCTGCTCCATGATAAACATGTGATGGTTGAAAAACTGCTGCAGCTTTTCGTTTGCGTAGTTGATGCACAGTTGATTGAAGTCGTTATACTGAAAGTTAGTAAGTAAACCGAAGAGAGTGACACACGTAAGCTGTGGTGAGTTTCAGCACATTGAAAGCACATTGATTGATCGATGTCAAGAAGATGTTATGGTCGTCCCGCATCGGGGGCTGGAAGCACTGCGCGAAGCTCCACGGAAAGCTGCCTGGTTCAGTTTAGATTCGATTTGTTGCGTCAATCGATTGCAGCGATTCGCACACAAAACGGACAATTTACCTTCTCAATCAACTCAATACAAGCTAGCAAATCCATGCCAAAATCGATGAAGGCCCATTCGATACCTTCACGTTGGTATTCTTCTTGTTCGAGTACGAACATGTGATGGTTAAAGAATTGTTGCAACTTTTCGTTCGTAAAGTTGATGCACAGTTGTTCGAAACCATTAAACTACATGTACATGAAAAACACAATTACACACGTTGGAAGAAAAAAAGGCAAATTCGTCTCAATAATCGGCCCCTTTTCGTAAGGTTCTACAGTTTACTGGATATCTAGCAGTCACAATCTTCCATTCTGCATTGGATATCTACTAAAAGTACATAGAGACTCAACGGTTAAACTAAGACGATCACATGGAACACTATCAACAATTGGACGATCACAAGAGACAGAGACAAGGGACACATATAGCCAGCGTTGCACTTCGAAGGAATTGAAGAGTTCGTCGTGTCCATTGGATATACCCTGTAATTACCTTCTCAATCAACTCGATACAGGCCAACAAGTCCATACCGAAATCGATGAAGGCCCACTGGATGCCTTCCTTAGCGTACTCTTCTTGCTCAAGTACGAACATGTGATGGTTAAAGAACTGTTGCAACTTTTCATTGGTGAAGTTAATGCAAAGCTGCTCGAAACCGTTGTACTAGAGATAGAGCAGATAAGGGTTACAGCAGACATTGTGGCACCGCACAAAGCCACACCCAATCCAAAGACAATGTTGATCCTACTATTCCTAGCCTATCTAATTAGTTGCGCAGCTAGTGAGCGTTTGCAAAGTGTAAGGTGTGTGGTTACAACAGGATTGGGAAAAATGGACGTTGAAGCACCTTTTCAATAAGATCAATGCAAGCAAGCAAGTCCATGCCAAAGTCAATGAAGGCCCACACAATGCCCTCCTTGGCATATTCCTCCTGTTCTAAGACGAACATGTGATGGTTGAAGAATTGTTGAAGTTTTTCATTAGTGAAGTTAATGCAAAGCTGCTCGAAGCCGTTAAACTACAAGACAATATACTCAGTTAGTACCAGAATAAGCATATTGGTCTGATGAAATTAGAAGTTGGAACCTCCGTTGAATGCTGCAAGAGAATATTGGGCTCTTGTTATTATTGTAGAGAACTTACGTCGAAAATTTCGAAACCAGCAATATCCAGTACGCCAATGAAGTGCTGTCTTTTTTGCTTGGTGTCCAAGGTTTCGTTACACTTCTTGACCAAGAATTTGAAGAGCCTGTCGAACATGGCCTTGGACATGGCACCCACGGAGTAAGATACCTGGTTGACATTACGACCCTGGGTGACGAATTCGTTACCGACCTTAATTCTGGGCTTAACGAGGGCAGTGTAAAGACCAGCGGTATCAATACCCAAGAGCTTTGCAACACGGTCACCTTCCTACAATTTCAAGAGGAACAAAGTGATTACAACAAATATTCTTGTAATACAGAGAAAAATACTAAGCACCTCGGTACCGTCAGCTTCAGCCTGTTCTTCGCGACCCCTCTGTTTGAACTTCATGCAACCCATATGCATGACAGCGGCAGTGATCTTGTAAATGTCGTCCTTCTCCTGCTGGGTGAAACCCAAGACGTCGAAGGCTTGCTGTTTGTGGGGAGACAAATTCCATTAATACACAGTCGTGTGACTTGAATTCGGCGTAAGCGTTTTACATGATTTACATGATTGAAAATGAGTGTCAAGTGTGTTTCGTAATTTTAGTAATCTCGTTCATGAGCTTTAAAAAAAAAGCGTTAGATTTTGATTCTGCACATAAGCAATAGAAGCCAAATTACACAGCGATTTATGATTCTGGTGTGCTCAAAACTCGTCTTCCTGAATTAACAACTGATCAATTTACAATATCTTACAACTTACCCAACTAGAAAGTGAGGCCAAACTAACACGGGAGGAAGCTAATTGTTATCAGTCTTTTGTGGTCTTTTATAATGAAATTTTGACTTTGTCTGAGTGATTTCAAGGGGTCTGAATGTCTTACATCGGTTAGTGTCAATTCCTCGGCGTCATCGACATTGGGAATTGTTACTTTACCCTGGGAGACGAAGAAATAGTCATAGACATTGTTTGATAGTAGGCACATTGCTATAAGGAAGAATATTACAAAGCATTAGTGAGCGTTCTGGGATAATTGTTTACTTTAAGAACTGGACAGGTGATGGAGAAATGCTGCTTAATTTTGAGTCTGATTTTGAACATGTACATAGTCTTCCCAGAGGTTCTAACGTGGTTGTCTTTTGCATGAGGAAAGGCGGACACACAGGGAGCGAGCACTTGAGCAAAAATCACGAAAAGCCGCCATCCAAAATCAAAAGTTCGGTTTCTATATACAGATTTATACAAGATTTGTACAAGTAGCGGAGGTGTGATGATCCAATTCAGATCGATGCAAAATTGAAAAAACGCGCACGCTCCCTGACTTGATTAGCAGGAAGTCAGGGTTCGTTAAGTTCCAAAAAAGGAGACTGGGGCAAATCTTCCACTGCCAACCGTGAGTTCTTACATCGGTGAGCTCTCCTTCATCTGAGTCATTGATGCCCGGTATACGCGTTTTCCCTTGGCAAATGAAGGGATAATCGGAAACGCGATAGCTGAGCAAGCACAACTCTATCACAGATATAGAAATTGACAAAGTTTTGATTTTGGATGCACATTTGAACAATTTGTGTGAGGTGGCGGCTTAATCATTAAGTGCCAACATTGCTTGGAGCCAGCTGCAAAGTGCTAAGAGAGATTAAAGATTATTCACAAAACGGTGAGAGTTCACAACAAACACTATACTGAGTTGCAGATGAGAAATTGCATCGGTAAAGCCGTTTCATAGGCTTACGTCAGTGATTTGCATTTCCTCTCCATCGTCCACGCTAGGAATTGTGGTTTTGCCTTGCGAGACAAAGTAGTAATCGTGAATGTCGTTCGACAGCAGAGTATGTTCTGTTTGGAAATAAAAGCAGAAAAGAACAAAACACATATCAAACACATGGTTGGGACAGAACATGACAACAAAACATAGAAAGTCAGCTGATCGCGACCGTTGGATTTTGTTGCCTACTGTGGGACCACCACAGCCTTCCAGAGAACCATACGCGAGCAGGGCACATCTTTTGGAGTGCCTAGATCTAATTTACTACAGTCTACTGGCAACCAGCTTCTTGTATTTGGTTTGCTGATGCCTTGTTCCGATCCTACTATTGCACTCCAAAAAAGAAAACCCAAAATCAACGAAGAAATCAAACACGTGTGTGTCGTGTGGGTGTCGCCGCCAGCACCGTACCACCCACTTACATCGGTCAAAGTGCATTCCTCGCCGTCATCGACATTGGGGATAGTGATTTTACCCTGAGCGACGAAGTAATAATCGTGGACGTTGTCACTCAACAAGCACATTTCTACATTTGAGCAGCAACGATGAGGGAAACAGAAAGAACGTTAACAGTGTTTTACAACAGCGTAGTACAGCGTTGTAAGACTCATCATTGAGCCTGCGGAAGGCCGACTTCCCACTTCCAATGTAATCCTGAAAAGTGTTAGATAAGAAGCGCTTGGAAAGCGCGCACTCACGTTTAAGGCCAGCGACGGAGCCGGACATCATCTGGTAGAAGATGTGGTAGGATCTTTCCAGGGTCTGTTGGGAGATTACACGAGCCTTTTCAAGCAAGTCTGGAAGATTTCAGAATTTATTATTAGAAGGAGTTGTAAAATATTAAAGTTTAGGTTTAAGTTGAACTTACAGGTTTCGATATCAGCACCAGCAAGTTTACCAGTGGGACCAAAGTGAATACGGATGAATTTACCCTAAAGAAGGAAAGGTTGCATTGAGTACATTTGGAATTTGAAGAAAAGTTTCCAAGTCACTTACGAAGCGGGAGGAGTTATCATTACGGACGGTCTTAGCGTTACCAAAGGCTTCAAGTACGGGGTTAGTTTGTACGACTTGATCTTCAAGGGAACCCTTCTTCTTGTCTTCTTCAGTCTGCTTCTTGGTGGAAGCACCGACGGTGGCGAAGTACGCAATTACCTTCTTCGTGTTTTCAGTCTTACCGGCACCAGACTCACCACTGTGGGGTAAATAGCAAATAGCAAATTAGGAAATCGATCGCCGAGACGAACAACGTAAACTACTTACGTAATCAACATAGATTGATTTTCGTGGTCTGTTTCGATCATCCAGATGTAGATTTGCCATGACGTGGAAGGGAGGTAGAAGAAAGAAACACATCATGTATTAGTTTCAGGAGGTTTTAATCTTAAGATGTGAAACTTACTGGTCAACATGTTAACGTAGGCACCGTCAGAGATGGCGAAAATGTGAGGTGGTACTTCATTACGCCTCTTACCACGGTACAACTTAGCGCAACGGTTGGTGTATACGGGGAAACGCTTGTAGGGGTTGATGGCAACGCAGAACAGACCGGAATAAGTCTGTAAATATCAATGCACATGCTTAACAGCGGTTTTGGACACACTGGGCGTTAAACACAATGTTTTGCAAAGCCCGTCCAGCGGCCTTTCTCCTTGCAAAACAAACAACACATTTGAACCAGGAGCAACCAGTCTGTCTGGCACTCTGCTGCCTAGCGCAATACAAAAGGTACTATACCTAACGATTATTTACTAGTTGTTAATGTTCAATGGGAATTGGTTAGATCGGCCCAAGATAGTTCTGTTTTTGGGTGTTTGTGGGAATTCGTTTGCTCCTTGCAACGGTCGCTGCTTGCACGGCGGGTTCCACCCTCGTAGGGACTCGCAAACGCTTCAAAGGAAACAAAACACGAATGCCTTACGTAGATCAACTTATGGTAGTATCTCTGCTTCAAGTTATGCAAAACTGAAGCGTCGTTAAGATAAGTCAAGTTGGACATATCTTCGGCTTTTTCGTATTTCGGCGGGTTGACCTGAGTGACGAGTTCCTTCTTGAAGTTCTTCTCCTATTTGGTGGCAGAGAGGAAGAGATTAGTTGCGTCATCGTGCGGGACTTACGTAAATGAGTTTGCAGTAGTAACGCTGGCGTAAATTGTGCAGGACGGCAGCTTCGTTAAGAAAGGTTAAGTCCGCCATGTCTTCTACTTTTTCGAATTTCGGTGGATTCACTTGGAATATTTGATCCTTCTTCAGGTGTTTCTCCTGCGCTCATTTTGAAAATAATTAGGGTACGTTCGTAGAATAGATAATCAAGTTGGAAGATTTTAGATAACCAAAGAAAACTTAATTTTCAACTTTTCCATCTAAACATTTTGATAATCGCAGAAAAACAGTTCTCTTCAACATTTGCAGATCTAGTTGGAATTTTCAGGCGTTTTTCTCGCCTCATTTTTGAAATGGTTATGGTCGAAAGATATTTCTTGAAGTATTTTAAAAGTATAGCACATAATTTCTGTTGTCGTAATTTTTATGTGTTTCTTGTATAATCTAGTCTTTGCATTTTGGTGGATCACATACAATTTTTTTACCATTTTTGAACAACTCAGAAGAAAACATAAAAACAAAAAGGAAAACCTACATGCTATTCTATTCTATTTTCATTAGATTCACTTAGAATTTCGGAAAAGTTTCCAGATAACTGTAGAAGGTTACAGTCCAACTATTATCTAATGAAATTGATAAAATACGTTTTCACATTGATTCATTTTTTCTCAACAGATCCTATCCAATTCTAATGCCAACTTCATGTATCTGGTTGTTTTCAATTTCCCCGTTTTTTAAGGACCATACCTCTCCATGGCCAATGCCAACGGTGACAAGATCACCCTTGGTACCCTTGATTTCACCAAGGATGAAACCCTCCTTGTCATCTGGAACCCAGCAGGACTTCTTGGCATCGTAGGGCTTGGTCTGATCGATACGCTTCTGCTCGAGCGAGACGAACAAGTATGGGGTTGGGTCGGGGTCATCCCCTTCTTGCTTGACTGCCTTAGGCATGTTTACGGTTTAGTTAGAGACGGGGCTATCGAGACACGTAAAAACAGCCCTAGAGCCTGAAAATAAAGATGTCTGATTAATCACCTGCGTGCGTGGTACACTTCCGACGAAGAAAGATTCAGGTTAATGGAAACGAAAGTGGTATGATGGAATAAAAATTGAAGATAGATTCGCGTCGTGCAGAAATGCATCAATTTCTGAATGAGTTGGTTGCGACCCGGGGGCGTAATTGGAATACGATTTTTGTGCGTTAATCATTATATTTTCTAATTTGTCTATTCGGTAACATACCGAGAGGAAATCTGAGTAAGACTTAAATGATTGGATGTTGATCCTGAAGTTAAGTTCTTTGATAATTGATTGTACGCTATTCTTTCTGGATGTCAAGTCATACCGACCCGAGTAGCAGCAGAGATTCGCGTTTGAAAGATAATCAGCCCGAGACTAACTTTCGTACGAATGGGCAAAATACGAATGTAAAAATAGGACGAGCATCGCTTATGTCACGACTAACGGCATGCGATGCGCCCAGCCCTGCACCATCTAAGGCAGGATGCGCCGGTCCGCGACGTATCTCAACGTTCCCAGCCCGATTATGTAATCGCTGACCAAGTTTGCCCAATCTCCGGGATTTTTGACGAAAGGTGACGAAAAGCACGATTCCAAAATCCCGCACAATTTTAGCAACCAGACAGTGGCCAACGCGCCCATTCAGGACTGGCTTTTCATTCATGAACCGCGCGATTACTTAACCACGCCGAGCACGTGGCACGCAAGCACGTGGGCAGATTGCAACCAATTAAGGTGGTCCATATTGAAGAAGCAGCATGTGTCCCCTTTGCTGAATTGATTCGGAATCCCAAACAAGCAAATTTCTGTTTGAGCAGATTTACGGTCAATTGTTTTGAATTCGCAAAAGAGACTCCAAGTAAAGAGCAATAGTTTTGAATAGAGCATGCAATAAAGAATGACTTGATACAAATTACGAGCAAAAGAGCAACAATGTACTGTTGTGCTTGGTCTTCGCTTGGTATCGAACAAGTGCTTCTTCAATAATCCAAAATTGATTGCAATCGCCACGTGGTTAAGCGCGCACACACAGTTGCACATGGTCACTGGTAACACATAGTCCAAGAACGCCCTCTCACTTCGGGAAGCCACAATAGTTTTAACAAGTTAGCGCCGCGTGGGAAATAAGTGATTTAATCGTGTTTACAATTCAAGAAGTGTGATAAAATGTGCTGATAGCCTCAGAGCGGAGGCTGAGACAGCTGTTTGAACTTACGTTCGAAAGCCTTCTGGTCGTTTGCTGGTTGGCGGACCCGCTTATATATGTCTGCAATCAGATCCGAAAATGGTACAGCGGCTGGGATTGGCCCAAATCGCGGCCCAACCAAAAGTCCGCTTAGTGGTTGGCCGGTCTACCTTTTTAGGCACGCGTAATGGGGAATGACCAGGCTGAGCCAGCAGACAAGGAAGATGCGGCCGCTGGTCCATTTTCTCTTTGCTCATCCCGAAAATCCGTGTTTGTGCTAGGTGATGTGCTTGTGTCAGTGCTGTCAGTGCGCGCGTGTGTGCTATTATTGTCAGGCGGCGGCGTTGAATTGTTGCCGCCGCACGACACTCGGGACAGTGGAATTCGCCGCCATGTTGGATTGAGGTGTGTTGGATGTGCTGCATTTGCTTTCTTCATCTCATCGGAGCAGGCTGTTTCTCTCGGATCCCGGTCCACGTGGACCGGCAACTTTTTATGGCACACCGAGTACACAATCCGTGGGCATGGTGCGTTCACCCAGTGCTTCAGTTGCTGCACATGCGCTTGCCAACACACCATTGCATTGCATTGCATGTCACATTCGCTTCCAATTCAATATTAATTCATTTTTGTTACTAGAATTTGTCTACTTCATTTCACCTAGATGTTACAAATGATCCCCTAATTTTTTAGTAGGATCGGATCCCCATTTATTTGCAAAAAAAATCAGCTTCTAAGTGAAAAAGAGCTCCAAATAATTTATTTTATTTTTTCTTCAATGGCTGGACAGAAATCTTAAATTTCCACATAAATACATCTAAGTTAATAGAAAAAAAAAAACTGGTCGCAACAATTATCATTTAATTAAGAATTCCCGATGAAGTATTTAGAATTTGTGTATGTTTTTAATTATATTGTTAGCACATGTTGATAACATGCCCGTTTCTGGACCATCCGAAACAAGGGTCATTCGTTATGTCGGAAAGTGATTCTATCCATTTTGCAATCCCAATATCTGCCAATTTTGCTGAAGGCTGATGTCAATGATATCTCCAACAAATTAGTCATCGTAGTGGCATAATCTTGGCATAGAATGGCGCATCCGGGGATCTCAAGCTTTACGCGAAATCCGAAAATTGAGCGCCTATTTACCGCGCTTAACCTTGCTCGAGAAATATTTACGTTAGGCGCTAGGCCCCAAGTTTGCCAATCACTTGGCTCACGCAAAATTACTGCTATCCTCTACCCGCTCACATTTGTTTTCTTTTTACAAGGCGGTACCGCAGGCCGGAAAAGCGAAAAACGCGCCGAGAAACAATCACATGCATCGAGCTTCCAGGCGTCAGGCGTCGCGACCCAATTCTATTTTCCCCGCTTTCTTGTTATTCCTGCCCAGTAAATGAGTATGAGCTGACATCCACTCAATTAATAGCGCATCTTCCCACAACATACAAGCACGCACCGAACGTGCGCGCTCTTTAAATAGGCTCTAAGTATAAATAGCGCCTGTCCAACAGCCACCGCCGGCGAATTACGTTTCTACGAGAGCTTGCTGGTGGAATCTTCCCGCTGCAACAAGCTTATTCTTTGCATTGCTTCGCACGCCTTTCTTGTTATTTGGTAAACGCACGTAAACTGGGTTAGTGCTGCGTCGAAACGGGAAGATGGCATTCGTTTTGCCCGATTTGGCGTCCAGGAATAAGTCGAAAACGCAACCAAAGCGGAGCGTGACTTCCAACATCAGAAGACCCAAGTCTATTTTTTTTCCCGAGAAAATAGCGCCTTATGTCACCAGAGTAAAAGCATTCAGCATCAGGTTGACATCGCACCATCCATATAATTAGCACTGGGCGAATTCTGCATGACTTACAAGTGGCGGGCAGGATTAGGTCAGAAAGAGGAAAGTCAGCAGCGTGGATGACACGCGTACGCCCATGCATCCGAATGAAACACTGCTTAATTCGGCCAAGTAAAATGGCAATTCTATTTTAAAAATGGAACACCGTGGAGTTTGGACGACGAAGTAAGCATTCCGAAATTAGGGGCCCGGAACATACTCCACTGGTCTATGACTAAGAAGAGAAGAACCCTGAGGAACACCTATCAAAGTCAGGTATTCCACATTTACTCACCCAGTAGGACAATGATATCCCAGAGCGATAAATTTATATTACAAAATTGCGCTGGCAATACTTTGTCGAATGTGCCAAGATTAATCGGATGATTGAGTCCGAACGGTTAAAGTTAATGCGGTGGGCTGAATGCCAAATTTACGGGCAGAAGGTGCGCCATAATACGAGCTATAATACGCTTGAAAGCAGAGGCGAATAAATGAATGACGGCTTATTAATGCCACGTTATTATAAATGCACTGCAATCAATTGCGCGTTTAATAATCATATCATGCCCTCCATGTGCTTCAAGGGCAAACATTCTTAGACTGAGGAAATCTATTTGAGCCTCCATCTTGTCGTATTCGATACGGGCTTGAAATCAAAGCCTGTGGCTAAAAAAACGACGAATTTCTTGTTTTCCAGCTGTGCTGGATGTTGAAATGCTCGGGATTTTCTACGGCAATCAGGCGACTCCTTTTCGATCGGCATTAGCCGAGCTTTGCTTGCAAGCTCGAGCGTGTATTTCTGTAACTGCGCTGCATTATTTATATAATTTGGTACTGCATAGTGTTTCGCACGGCCATAAGTATCGAATTTACAGTTGGGTGCTAGGAATACATCAATCATCATCAATCGCCAAACAAACAGACGGGATTTAATCTCAGATCGTATTTGCAACACATGTAGCAAATAATTGCATTTGCAGGAAAGCGGGAAATGAGGTAGCGCGCCGTATAAAAGCAGTTCGGAATTATTAAACATCGTTTGCCTTACGACTTGCTTTGGCTAGTACCCGACCCCGAGAATGTCTCAGACTCCAACAGACGGTAGCGTTACGATTCAGCATAGTTACCTAAAAATACCGAATTCTTTCAGCGATGGCCGCGTGGAATATTCGAATAACGAATGCCGAATAACGCACGCAGCAGGCATGAATAACGCGAGTGAATCACCCGCATATTATGTTCACCCGCGCCAGGATCGCCTAGGATGGAGCATTCGGAATTGATTTCAAGGAACTGCTCTGAGGACACAGCATGTGATATATAAAGCTAAATTTTATACTCTAGTTGTTTATGAAGTACACAATTCAATGCATCGTATTTCAACTTAAGCGGAAAAATCTGTACGTCAAGTTTTACCAAAGTACTTTACTTTATTGAAGAATTCGTTTTCCGCCGTTTCCTCAAATTCATATCACGACTCTCATCTGAGAGTCCGAGCTTTAGTCGTCATAGCTTTAACACATCTTAAAAGTAAAATGTAGAAACCACACGCCAACAGTTAACACGTACCTAGTGGAAGTTTATAACATTTGCCGATATCACTTTCTGATTCTGCACTATTAAAATAGTGTCACATATTATAATGTACCAAACAATCATAGACGTAAGGTTACTAAGTACATTCCAATCGCACAGTGTTTGGGTTATTTCCTTGAATTATGGGAAACAAACATGGGTTTCCACCGTGGCCAACTTTTGCTGCTGCACTCCAATGATTCAGCCAGAAGGAATGGGCGAGGAATTTTCGTACTATGCCATGGAACCCGTTTAAAGTAATTTCCCCAGTTGAATTTGATTGTTAGTCATAACATTCATCGATCGTAAAACGAAAACTTAGGAAGCACGTCAGCAATAAGCACGTAGCTCTTGAATTTGCTAATATTTACACATATCACTTTCTGGTTATTCATTAAAATACTGCCACATATTATAATGTGCCAAACATCACATAGTATCGTAAACTTGACGTACAATCACAAACAGCACTCCAATCACACAGTGTTTGGGTTATTTCCCGGAGTAATGGAAAACAAACGTGGGACTTCCAAATGGTTGTTATACCTTTTCAGCTGCCTGCGTCAACTTAATATTATGTAATACATTTCTACAATACAATCTGAAGGTGTAGCCTACAACAATGTTGTTGGAAATGAAAAGATCTTGAAAACCAATTGAACAAGGTTTTATTTTGAGTTTTTCTTGAATGTGAAATGTATGCATGAATGGAAATCATAAATGTACACACTATGTACATGTGTGCTCGGATCCATTTGAAGCAATTTCTTAAGACGAGTTTGATTTTTACTCATAACGCTAGATAATCGGAGGATGACAACGTAGGACAGTACTATCCAAACTTTAGATTTAGCTTGTACTTAAAAAAAATTAATTAGGCTTACTGCCTCCTTTGATATACTGATATGCTTACTTATATCTAATGTGGTAAAAATTGGATTTCTGTTACATATTTTATGCCTCACTTCATGTCTTCCCAGCTTGGCGCTCATCCCAGCTTTGAAACTATTGACCTGGGCCCAAGCAGTATAGTAAGCACGTACCTATTGAAACTACTATTATTTACTAATTTCAGTTTCTAATTACTCATATATAATCGTACTCATTAATGAACAAAGAGATAAAAATGCAGTTGACGCATTGTTTTCAACGATGGTGGATTACGTCTAGTGAGGAAAACTCTATTTTCTATACGAAGTTGAGAAGTTTTCCAGTTATTCACATATATAATTTGATCACCTCATCATAATATGGTTCTGGTCTTAAATCAGTTTAATATGAGACATTTGATTCCTAATCATAATGTTTACCGATCGTAAAAGAAAAACTTCGGCACCACGACTAGCAGTAAGCACGTAGCTGTCGATTTTGATAATATTTACATGTATCACTTTCTTATTATTCCTACTTGAATGCAGAACATGAACATGTATAAATTGTAAGATAGCTTGCAAAAATATACGCTTGTTTCCACTGTGGAAATGAACATACAATAAAAACTCAGTTTTGCCGCATAACTTATGAACTACTAAACGCATTTTACTAATTGTTTGAAATTAAGTTCAGTTTGGGACGCAATTGGTTTGTATAAAAGAAAAACCTTGAAATACTCCATGAAAAAAATGCCGCATATTACAGGTTTTTCAGGAAAGTAAGATACAAGATGCAGATATGATGCTTCTTCCTGTTTGCTTATTGAAACAGTCTCATAAAGTTTAGTGCGTAAAGTATAAAGCCTAATAAAAATTATTACATGACATTTCAAACTCCAACTTTATTGGTGTTTGGAAATCATTTCGACGAATTGAAACACTGATTTAACTTTCAGGAATAGCGGATTCTTACAGCTGCGCAAAACTTAAAGCGTATTAAACGATGCAATTACGTGCAGTGTAGCACACAAATACTTTGTAAGCGAGAAAATCTGGAAACGGTTTATTCGCTTTCAAGTGACAGCAAAAAATAACTTTCGTAGCGTTATTAGTAGTGCCGTGTTCACGCTTTTTACTCCCATTTTAACGCTGAATAACAATCACTCCTTACAATATGGTACAGTTTATGTTGGGCTGAGCAGATGTGGCCCATCGCAACACGTCAGGTTGATCCACTGCTTATCCAATGAATAACAATAAGATAGAAGCGAGAAAACCCCTTGTAGTTAAGTCGAGCGCATATCTAGAGCTTCCCAAATTTGTCCCACAAGATGCTTCTAGCACCACCACATGAGGCCTCGAGCGTTGGAATCCTATTTGACGTCGCATTTGCTGCTTGGTCAAAACATTAACTGATCATAAAATGTGCGAGCCAACAAGAAGCACATAACTGTAGGAATGGATAATATTTTCTCATATCAGATTCATATTATTCATTATAGTAGTAACACGTATTTGATAAATTGTTGCGTAACGTGCCAAAGAGCAATTCAATTGCCCTCTGTTTTGAACACATTGCTGAAAATTGAAAAACCAATGTTGCTTTCTACTATGGCGGCTTGTTTCTGCTCTGTAAACAAACGTACTGTTATGTAACACAGCAGGCCAAGAATAGCACACAAGTAGCTCCAGTTTATTTACAACACCAGCAAATGCAAGACCCACTAACGAAGCTCAATCCAATGCAGAAACCGAAAATGTTCAATTAGACTTTATTTCAATTACAAGTAAATCGTACTCTTATAGTTTTAGATAATAACTTTAAAATAGATATACATCATTTGTATTTCTGGGAACCCCTGATTTCAATTTACGTTAGGATTGTTGTGTAAAAACCTTAGCTTACATCATTTCCCATATGGAATCATGCAAGTTGGATGGAATTTCGTCACAAATTCGTATCGTTGCTCCGCGCACCGCGACCGCGTCGATAATACTGAATATCTTTGGTTTGGATATAACATGTGTGGTGTGGTGTCAGCCTTGAATAAAACTACCCTGGCACTCACCTAGAACCCTCACCTTCGCTAGTAATTGACTAAGAAGAAAGCCGCATTCCTACATTATTCCTAAACGCCTAGCACAACAAGTTAATGACACCTGTATCCGCCCCGAGGAGAAGTAGCCGATTAAGGGGTAGCATTGCCATGGACACCAACGCACCTCGAAAAGCATCTGAACGTAATTTCGTGCTGGAAAAAGACGCGTCCAGATCAATGCCGGTGTGCACGCCAATGCGGTTCCCGGTGGTCCCGGAGATGAGCTCGCCGTTGTTAACATTGAGACAATGCACTGGTTCCGATGCTCCCCTAGGCAGGGTCATACTGAATTGTGAATACAATGTTACATAAACTGTCGCATCGCATATGCTATACGTACTTGAGAGAGAATTTGAATTTGCCGTCGTGCACGTTCCACACGTGCAGGGATTGATCCATTCCGCTGGAGATCAACGTATCGTCATCGGAGGGGACAAGCTGAACGATTTCAGAGTCATGTGCACGCCATGTGGATAACACAAGACCTGTTCTGGTGTCCAATACTGTAATGTTTCCGGAACATAGGCCAGTAGCTATCCAGTTACCAGATGGGGCTATAGCAACGCATCGAATCCACACGCCTTGATTTACAGCAACCTCAACAACAAAAATAGTCTTATATTTTAGACAACCACTATGAGCGAATATTTGACTTACTTTAAGATCATGCACATAACTGCAAATCCTCGCATCGATGACTTTCACACTGCACTCTGAAGATGCAGCAAACAACAATGAACTGGGAGCTGGCAAACCCTTCAAAACATGAACTGGGGCATATTTAGGACTTTCCAACTGCGCAATGCCCGCGCACATGAATGGATCCCACAAATGGACTACTCCATCACAAGATGCAACTAGTCTTAAAGCCTCTAGGAATGTAATAGCAAAAACGCCCTTCTTATGTGCTGGGTACGTAGATTGGCACGCTGAACTGTTCGTACCATCACCTTGACTCCTCAAGGACCACAGTTTAACCGTTTTATCTTTACTCGCGCTGAGGAAACTATTCTCGTTGTCCAAAATGTACAAGGACTTGACACTGTTGGTATGTCCGGTGAAGGTCTGGAGCTTGATCTGTTTGAAGTTGAACTGAGTATCTTTATCTGAGCGCCCGATTTCGTGTTCCCAATAAGCCAACCAGTTGCCGCGCAGGTGCCGCTGAGTATTTTCGATCTTATTACTAACATAATTCAGCATATCTGCATTCCGCTCCTCATCATCTTGAACATCAATACGGTTGCCAATTAAAGCTATATTGCTACCAATTGAGCCCGAGACTGATCGACTTTCAGTAGGCATTTGCTGTTCCTCTTGCCGAAAGCTGGTCTGCTGGACCTCTAATTCATACTCTTGGGTTAAGGCAATAATACGTTGATAGTTTTTCAGCGAGGATTCCATTGCGTTCAGACCTATTTGTTTCATGAATGGGACATAGGCAGTGTGTGCCAAATCAGCGGTAAATACTGCTTTCAGCTCGTTCACCGCGAGATTGACGGTCTCGTCAGAACGTGTCACTGGTTGAGATTGCGGCGGCGATAAACTATCCGTCGAATCGGAATCCCTCAATCTCGAGATTTGTACGGGCCGGCCACCAATGGCCCATTCAGCGAGGGTGCCATCACGACGCACCTCGATATAATTAGCATCTGACTCCTCTAAAATATTTGGACTCGAGGTATCACCGCGGGAGGTTTTTCCACTTTGGGAGAAGCCATCCAAAGAGCATGGAGCTTCTACAATCTTATCGAATATCAAAAAGAAGCGTTGAAGAGCCGGTACCGCGAGATGGGTATGCGTCATCGTGGCACCCATTCGTAGTGAGAGCACGTACAGTGTGTCCAAGTATTTCCGCGCGAGCACATTGCGAGCAATGGAACCATTTGGGAATGTGTATTTCGTCGAGCCCAGAAGTCGTATTGTCGGGTATAGGATGTTTTTAAGTATAACGTCCTAAAAACACGTTTGCGACAATTTAATAATAGGCCGAATGCGGCGAAGCAATGCTACAAATACATTTGAGCCCGCGGCCCAGGCGCTGTTTTGAGACCAAATTTATGTATTCGGACGGCTAGCGCATAAAACGAAATGAAAAAAATACCTACTTGGCGCAACATCTTATTCTGGACAGATAAAACACAAATTCCTGAAGGGCCATAAAGCAGGATAGAAAGTGGATGGAAGAGGCGCACTAGGCAGACAAAAACAGAAACAAGTTGTGATCAACGACAAAATGACTCATTGATGAATAATATCTGCAAGCATTACTTTAAAACATCTCAGGTATGACTTCCCGTGCCAAAAATTAAATTATGATTTCACTAATCACAAATATCATGCATTAAGTGATATTAATATTAATTCATTCAACTCTCCCCCAAGGATAGAAGACAGGAGCATATATTTTGCCCTATGTAGCAAGTCTTACCTGCAAGTTTTCCATGAGAGTTGCATCTGAGATATAGGGAATTATGTGCTTCAGCAGAGCTAGACAGCTAATCAAACCTCCTTCTAAGTTTGCAGTCAGTTTGCGTTTGCACAGCGCAATCAATTCGCTCATGTGCGGCAGATACTGATACAATATTAGCTGGTGTCCATAGAGAGCTAGAAACAAAAGCATACAACACACGTTAGCTTCTTCCGTGCCCATTTTAGGAAGTGGCACTAAATACAATACACACCGGCAATACTGGCCAGACATTCGAGAACCTTCGCAGCATTATTGTCGCCAACGACGCGACTACAAGCGATGCTAATAAAGTCTCCGGCGCTATCGGTTTTTGGGGCCGTTATCAAATTCTCCTTGCCCACAAAACAGAGAGTAAGCATTTTCAGAAGATTACGGCTCAAATAACGTGCGGTGAGCACTGGGCCCAGTCGATGCGACAGCCATATAACGCTCTCTGTTGCCATTGACGAAATCCTCGCCTCATTTTTCTGCCGATCAGAACTCTTGCTGGGCACATTACTACATACGGACTCACGTAGATCGACAGGAAAAGAAAACTCGCCTTCGGACTTTTTACTTCCGACATCACAACTAATATTAGAAACTTCCCGCCTCGAAGGTATAGGGATCGTGGGTGTCATGAGACCTTTATACTCTGTACTGAACTGTGTAAGATCATCGACTTCCTGGACATTAAGCGCATCCTCGGCAGTGATGTGACTAAAGGGCAGGTCTGTTGTGAGATTTGACTGCAGCTGTTCAAGCACCTCCTCGCTATCAAAATGAAACATTTCTGGCTCTTTTCCCGGGAGTTTTGTCTCGGATTCACTGGAATCATCGCTTGGAGAGAGCTCATGGCTCTCGCTATCGAATGACTTGAGATTCGCTTTCTTCTCCAGTTTATCGGCATGTGAATGTAAGATAATATCCTTCTCCTCCAGCAGATCTCTATAGCCTCCAACGGCTTCTACCAAAGGCGTGATGAAGTGCTCTAGAAATGTGCGCAAGCCAAATCTGACCATCAACCGCAGTAGGAAGCTGTGATGATACAGACGGGCTATTTTCGTATTATAGGGAATGTTGACATCGGACGTCTCGTGCTCGTAGAGCCGCAATATCGGTTGCAGCAACATTTCAGCGCTGCGTTTGGGCCCGAGCGAACGCGCTACAGAATCGAACAGATACCAAGCAGACAAGACAGCTGTTGGTGGATCGTCTATCAACTGCCGAATGGGCAACACCAAAATATTGACTATTTCGGTGTCCTTACTGGAGTTGAGATCATCAATGAGGTCCTCCAGCTTGTTTACGCAGCTCTTCACCTTGCACTCAGCGATGTTCTGCGTCAGTAACAGTTTGGTACGTTCCACAATCTCAAACTCCGAGCATTGATCACCATTGCAGGAGAAATTATATAATATTTGCAGTTCAGTTATAACTGCCTCATAGTCTTTCAGCATTGAGATAAGTCCATAGAGCTTCGAAAAGTGCTCATTAAACGGAATCAATGAATGTAAAAGGGGCTCAAGTAACATATGGGCTGATGGCGGCGGTAAACCCCATTCATTCACTGGTGCGTACTTAAACTCCACCGCATCCACATCGTCAGGAGGTAGTAAGATGTGCACCAGATGGCGGATACAATTTGGTAACTCGTGCTTACAAGAGTTCAACACCGTAAGACAGGTGCTTAATCGGTTCTTGAAACGCAATGCATTTCCAGCTCCCTGTAACACTCGAATTTGTTTATGCATGAAAATCTCGACAATAAGGCATCCTAAAGTCTGCATCTCTTGCGTACGTCGTTTCGTGATTATGTCACTGTAGTGACATGTGATCTGGTTCTCCGACTTGTGGACGGGGCGCGAGCGCGATTGACGAAACGGAAATATATTTTGATTATCAATCGGGAACGTGAAAGATTTTGTGGCTCTGTTATGCAAAATCGTGGTATGTTCTGATGGTGCTGATAACTGCTGGAATAGTCGATTGGTGAAAGCATTTTGCACTTGTAGCTCCGCTTTCGAGGCTGGTTTCTCATCCTTGGGCGCTTCATCGTCACTAAATTGACATCGTTTACTATCCTCGACGTGGAATGTTTTGGAAAGGAAAGATTGCACGTTTTCTAGATTAATTAGAGCTAAACTGGGGTTGAACTCTTTAGGCAGGATTGTTTTCTGGGGTGGAACGTGACTGGTAAAAGTGGGATTCTTAGGTCCTAAGCTCGCGCTACGTTGGCTGCTAGAAGAGCGATTTTTGTCATCGCGTTTGGAATCTTCATTCAGCGAGGAGCGACTTCGAGATAATAACCTCGAGAGGACAAGTGGGCGTGTACTTAAACTCTCTTCATCCACAGAAGGGTCTTCTTCTTCACTTCGGGATATCTCTAATGTTGTGGATGATGTCGATAAATCACGGTTTTCTAGTAAAAGAAGAAAATGATTAACAACTTAGTTAGATTTAGTTATAGTAATAGACCGGTTACTTTTTTTGGGGTAAACCTTCGGTGGAATTTTGCCCCAGAATGGCATCCCAACTTGTTTTGGTGGATGCGGGTGTACGAATAATTGTACAACTCCACTAGTAGTCAAGTTCGTGTGACCATCCACAAGATGCAGACACACATTCTTGCTCTTAATCGCCGCCGTCCCGCTCAGTTTATACCCAAACGTGAGGTCTATCCAATGATGCAGACGCTCGGAGACGTGCTGACTCTCCAGCGCTTCCCTATGTTTATCAATAAAATCTTCGGGACTCGTTGACCACGGCGGTACATCGAGATCACCCAAATCGTCGTGAACACTTTTAAAAATCATGGGATCACTGAAGAACTCTGGTATGCATTCATCAGGCGTCCACTCCTGTAGCCTCAGAATCGAACTCGGATACTCCGCAGGCACCCAATTCGGACGTACGTTTTTACAAAGAACACTCTTCGGTGTCCTTCTGGCCATGTATACGTAATATGTTATAGAACTAAGAACATCAGAGACATGATGCGGCACTTGGGCGTCCTCAACATGTTCATATGTGAGATCCAACTGCCGATCGCCTTTGTTGAGACGAAACTTGGACTTCTTCATGTCGCGCCAACTGCGCCCACCGCGTTCTGCAAAGTCGGTAACCCAAGGAAAAACGTAATGACAGTTCGGATCGCCGATCTTTCTACCAGCTAACTTGTTCAAGGCCATGAGATAGGTGTAGTTGGAGATCTCTCCATTAATCCATAACTTGCAGAGTTTTTCCAAACCCTCCCCGTTGCCAATTTTCGCTTTATCATACGTCCTAACACCACAGAAGGAACATTTCTGCGTGGGAGATTCGTACTTATGCCCTGACTTGCGACAGTCATATCCTCCAATTGTTTTTGGGGGAACTTCCTGTATATGAATATTGGAGCAAAGTTGTGGAAACACATGCAGCCAGAGATCATCACTTATGTAAATATCTTTCAGAGTAATATCACCAATTGTTAAAGATCTTTCATGCATTGTTCTGAGAGCATGCACAAGCTGGTAAATCAAAAATAATGGCTTTGTGTAGCACTGCTCAAGGATGGATGGACTGAATGTCAAACAATCATATAAGTTATGAGCCACATAATGAGCATGAATTAAAAAGATAGCATTCAATGTCTCAACACCACACAACCCTCCATATATATTGGAATGTACATCAATGGATTCAGATGCATTGACACTCATGTCAGAATCACAAGTGTTGATAACAGCACATCCATAGGTTCTAATAATAATCTCACGCATCACTTCATTATAATCACATAGTGTGACCTGTGTGCTCCTATTGCCTTCTGCACAGCTATATTTCTTGTAGGCATCCTTCCAGAGATTTTTGTAGTTTGTATGAGCAATATACTGCATCAATTGGGAAAACATTAGAGGCACATCAAACTTGCTTGATTTGGGTGGTATCCTAGGAAGTGGAATCACTTTGGCATCTCTCTTTTGGAATATTTTTATGTAAATCTTCTGCCAGGACTCATCAATATCATTTATTTTATGGGGCCATGAGTCTAGTTTTAGTTTCTCATTGAAATCAGCAAGTCTAGAGTGCTTTAATAGAGACCTACAAGAAGCAGTTAAGTAAAAGGGAAGAGCTAGATATTCATCATGAAAAAAATACATACTTCAGCCAACTTTTGGGAACTATTGCTGTAAATCTGTCTTTCCTACTGGTGGGTTTCAGGTACTTGTCTGGAATTCCAAGCTCATCAACCAGGTTGTCCATGTCTAATTCCAATCCTAGCCAAGTCTACGCACTGCTCAAATGCCCACGCTGGAGTTTACATTCTAAGCGAAAAATTTGGTTCCAAAGATTCTCTTCGAGATTTGCTTTATCTGGGTCCTCCTTAGAGACTTGAGTAACCTCAAAACACTGACAAGTAGATATCAGGCAACCTCAGCCATCACCGCGAACACAAAGCAAGAAAGTAGACGTGATTGACATTTTCATAACATTATTACTTTTATATGCATTGCATACGATGTTAAAGAAGGTATAAAACATCAAATTTATGTGTGTTTGGAAAAGCAACCCTAAACAACACGTTCGTTGCGTACGTTCATAAATTTTGTCTGTTTTGCATAAATACCAATCAGCTGAACTACTAGTAAACTTACTACTTCCGTAAGTGCTTAAAATATACGAACATGTTGTTCATAAATTTTCAGTACAATACCATCACTGTACTGATTTATGACATAAAATTTCTCAACTTATTATTTATACTCAATGCTTAAAGTAAAACTACTTTGGTTATATTCAAATTTATAAACAAAGTTAATTTGCCTGACAATAAGGTATGCCACCAAACATACATTTTTCCTCACTATAAGTATATCCTGGCATATAATCATCAGTTGATTTAAAATAACGAATAAATGACCATGTACAGCAAAAATAAAATATTCAGGCTCTCATTCTACTTGGTTAGTTATTACCTATTAAATAAATATATCAAATTCAAGGTTTTCAGCAGTACTAAAACTTCCGACGTAGCGCTGCGGTGCTTTCGTGCCACATGCAAACACGCGCCGATGTGGTTTGTACATATTTTAAATAAATTCTATTGAATTTTCGCCTTGAAAAATTCAGGACAGCATTTTCTAATCAGCTAAGGGGAAAATGAGTACAATACTTGAAAAAATTGCGGCTATTGAGTCGGAGGTATGTAATAACTACTGGAAATTCCCAAATCGCCTTGACTTAACCTATTTTCCACTTGGTTTCGTAGATGGCCCGCACTCAGAAGAATAAGGCCACAGCTGGACATTTGGGATTGCTGAAAGCGCGTCTAGCGAAATTACGTCGTGAGCTAATCACTCCTAAAGGAGGTGGTGGTGGCACTGGTGAAGGTTTCGACGTTGCTAAAACTGGTGATGCTAGAGTTGGTTTTGTAGGCTTTCCTTCAGTGGGAAAGTCCACTCTGCTTAGCACATTGGCAGGAGTCTACTCTGAGGTTGCTGCCTATGAGTTCACAACGTTAACTACTGTTCCTGGTTGTATAAAGTATAAAGGTGCTAAAATCCAAGTATGTATCCTTCTTTGGAGTACCTAATAACGGAAATATATAGCTAAGGAAATTTGTAGCTACTGGATTTACCTGGTATTATTGAAGGTGCCAAGGATGGTAAAGGTCGTGGTCGGCAAGTTATTGCGGTAGCGCGAACTTGTAGCTTAATATTCATGGTGCTGGATGTTTTAAAGCCACTGGGACATAAGAAACTCATTGAGCATGAATTGGAAGGCTTTGGTTTGAGATTGAACAAGCAACCACCTAACATTGCTTTTCGAAAGAAAGATAAAGGTGGTATCAATTTGAATGCTATGGTGCCACAGTCAGAGTTAGATGGTGATACAGTGAAAAGTATCCTCTCTGAATATAAGATCCATAATGCTGATATCACTCTGCGCTATGACGCTACTAGTGATGATTTAATTGATGTTATTGAAGGAAATCGTATCTATGTACCCTGCATTTATTTACTCAATAAGATAGGTAATACAAGAGAATTTATAATATGTATATATGAGATTGTTTTGTGTCATTGTATGACCACAAGCATAATGCATGATTTCAAATCAAATTGATCATTGTTTATATATTTCCGATTTTATACTTACGCTACATGAAACTGCAAAAAATTACATCAGAAATGATGGTTATTGATACAACATTTCAAATCCAGATCAAATAAGCATCGAGGAACTTGATGTGATTTATAAAATACCTCACTGCGTTCCAATTTCGGCGCACCACCGATGGAACTTTGACGATCTCCTTGAGAAGATGTGGGAGTACCTCAAACTGGTGCGGATATACACTAAGCCGAAAGGACAGCTACCCGATTACAACTCGCCTATTGTGTTGCACTCTGAAAGGACCACTGTCGAAGATTTCTGCAACAAGCTACATCGTTCCATTGCCAAGGAATTTAAATAGTCAGTATTGATTTTCCCTCTTTAGATCAGATTTAGGGTAAAGAATTTATAATAATTTTTATTTTCAGTGGTTTGGTTTGGGGCAGCTCCGTAAAACATCAACCGCAAAAAGTCGGAAAGGATCACGTGTTAAATGACGAGGACGTCGTGCAAATTGTTAAGAAAGTGTGATTGTTTCATCCACCTTTAATGATGCTCTTATCTGATGAACCGCAGAGGCCCGATGTGTCATGCATGATTTGTTTGCTATTTTTCTTTCCGTGAGAGCCTGTAAATTTATCAGCATACTAAATCTATTTAATTTGCAATTTTTCGGGGGCGACAAAGAATGACGTTAAATATCATAATCGATTTATTTCAGTTTACTATTATTGTATTTATGGGAGGATTAAACGATGCTTAGACACTTCTTGTATATACGTTCTAGTTTTGCGAATTGTAGTGTGATTGCCGTGGTTACTTTCAGGGCCTACCTTAATTCACGTTACGGTTGCGAGGGGATTAACGGGTAGGCACTAACACACTCTGGAGGAGATTAGCATTACGAACAATAGGCTTCTATTGAAAGCCTATCTAAGGTTAATTTGCCCTTTGACAGATTTGCGTCGATAAATCATAATTGTATGGACGCTTCAGTGCGAAGCACAGATTCTGCGGCTTGGTGTGTTTCAATACTGATTATTTATTTCTTCCAGAGTTGAATCCAGGTTATTGTGAGGAGAAGTGAAGTAAGCTGAGTAATAAATTTCAGTTGCATTGTTGCACTAAAGGTTTATACCTAATCGCTATTCCCGATTTATAAACCTAAATGCTAAAACAATGAGCACTCTTTCAATCATTTCCAAACTACTCCATTTCCTTTCCTGGGATTCCACTTACAATGATTTTGCAGATTTCCTTGCGATCCTTCTCAGCAGTGTCCTTATCCGTTACCTATATCAAGCTAAGCATTCATGTCTGAGCTTCGCAATACCGCTATTCCAGATGCCCTTACTCAGGCTTACCAAGTTATCCTTATGGACTTGCTTCAGTTGAAGCAACAGCTTATAGAGGCAATGGTAGCATCCCGCCATCCCGAAAACATCCCAACGATGGAAAGGGCCCAAATGCTGCGAAGGCTTGCGGGAATATCCCACAATATTGATTTACACACGAACAAGCTGCGCCGCCTCCATGAGCACCGATTGCGTGGGCGATGCACTCGTTTGATTACGAAAATCTCGGTGCTAATACCGCGAACGATGGCCGCACTCACTTTAACTCCACGTTAGACGTTTTCATAGACGTGTCCATAAACTTTAAAGATTGATGCGAAAATTATTTGAGCCTGAGATTGAACTTCCTTTTTTTTAAATTTACTTGCTTGCAGTTAGCTTCGTAACCTTATGAACCTGAAAGTGTCATGACACTCCTCAGGTTATTAGAATCGAGGTTTAATACAGGATAATTGTCTTAAAACAGAACGCTAATGGGACATATGAAATGAACAGTAAAAATTATTTCTTGTAGAGAGACCAATGAAATAAAAGACCATTATTAAGAAATTAAACACGTGTCATGTGCAGGACTCCTAATTTTATGCGGCGTAAATTTATACATTCAGAGAAGAATTCTCAAAAACTATTATTGTTTGGATATATTACTCAGAGAGTATTCACGTTTGTCAAGTTTTTAAACCGTTGTGCAATTATGTAATATTGCAATGTAATTATGTGATTGAATATTATCCTAAATTGATTAGAAAGTATCCTACGTGATGTTATTAGAGCCGGGCTGAAAGTACTTTACAAGAAAACTGATTGTTTTGCACTAGTTATCTTATAACGAACAATTCAAGTCTGCGGCATTAAAGTCCCCAAAACTATTCTAACGATGCGGTTGTACGTTACTATAGACTGATCATTAAGTAAGCTAGGTAATATTGTTAAGTTATTAGAAGAACGGTGGAAATAGTTTACAAAAAAGCTGCTTGAACACTTACAAATTGTGTAAACAAATAGCAAATTGGTGAAGCACTGTTTGAATTTTGATAGACTTTTGTGTTCTTGTTTCCGGTGTTGAAAATTCGTAGCAAATGATTGAAGAAGAGTTGCGCGTTTATTCTTTGTTTTTCTTGATTGTTGAGATAGTTGGGAAATGCGTTAAAAGAAATTATAACTTTTCTACTTACTTTTGAGTTTTCTTGAAAACAATTAGCTTTTATGAGCGGTAGATGGTTGAACTAGTTTTTTTAATGTTTGAAAAACACGCGCCAAGAAAATTGATATATCTTCGGAAATAAAAGAGATAAGTTAAATATTAAAACGTCAAATTGTAGCCAAAGACTTACCCTATATTTTAATTGCTCTGTGATTGTTTTAGAGTTATTAAAAGTATCCTAAAATTAGGGTAAAACATAGGTATTTGTTTAATTTTTGCAAAACAGGCACAAATAAAATTAATGTAGCCCCAAAAATAAAAGGGATAAAGTAAATATTAGAACGTCTGTTTGTAGTCAAAGAGTTGCTCCATATTTTAATTAATAAAGCATTATTTTAACTTTTCTATAATGGCCATAAAATTAGGGTCAAACGTAAGTATTTTTTTAAGTTTTGCAAAACACTCGCCAGGAAAATTGATGTAGCCCAGAAAATAAAAGGAATAAACTAAATATTACAACTTCAGTTTTTAGTCAAAGAGTTGCCCCATATTTTAATTGATAAGGCATTATTTTAACTTATTTTGTAAGGACCATATAATTAGGGTCAAACATAGGTATTTTGTGCATTTTGCTTTACTTCAATTGTCTGAGAACCAATTCTCCTGGAATATATACAGCATATGGATCCAGGAGCAGGTACTGGCGAGATTGATTACCAGTTGGACAGTACGCACCCTATGCGTTGTACTAGTTGTACTTTGTGCTAGATCGGATCCACATAATAGAAGACGACCAGTTTTAACCTAGGCTAGCGTAGGTAGCACAGGTATCGGCGAGATGCCAAGTTTGTTATTGTTTACATTTGGTGCAAGGTCTGCGCTATATTTTGCACCTGTTGTCTTACCAGTTTCGCTGCGCCTGTAGGACGATGCATACGGATTTTTCGTGTTTTACAAACTCTGTTAAAGCAATTTACATAAATATCTATGATATAATTCAATTCGTTTACTTCGTTTCCTTTCTACGAGATAATGTTCATCATTTAATGCAATAATGGGTTCATAAATTCTCTACAACAAGCCATCAACGAACTAAGAGTTCGTAAGTGCAGTGGTACTTTTGTTGGTTTTAAAACCACCGCGCGCTTATGTATTATTTGCCGTCGGATTGTTAGTGTATTGCAATTTGTAATATTCCAGAAGAAATATATTTAATTGGTGTGTAATTTATTTTCAGTAATCCCTGGAACCATTGGGATCCCGGAACGAATTACGTCTTCATGTCCAGTGTGTTCATTCGCAATGCAAGGCTCGACGCGCAATATAACAGTTCTTTTTAGAACTAGAATATTATTTCAATAAGAACTAACTTTGCATTTATCATATGTGGCTTTATCACAGCATAAATTAATAAATTGTTTTTCTATTTGTGATTTGTTTGCTTAAATATACATATTAAATAACTGTGATGTTTCCCGCTCGCTAGTCGGCACTGCGGCGTGGTGTTGTGCGACTAGGCATGGGGACCAGAAGGTTGTGGGTTCAATCCCCAGCCGCGGGGAGAATTTTAAAGAAAATTGGAATAATTCCGAATTACATTGGTCTTACGGAGAAAAATATTGCTCACCATAAGCCTGATGAAATTCAAATAAGCAATGTGGGTTGCCTACAGTTGGAGGGGACTTGAAAAATCTCTTGAGTTCTAAGTTTCTGATAGAGATGTACGAGATCTGGGTATGTGTAATACCAGTAAACCATAAGACTTGAAAAATTCAAAAATGTTAGAAAATTGAATAAAGCAGCGAGTGCCAGGAAAGCACAGGAGCCTCTCCGAAGAGAGGCTGCGGTTTTGATTTTTGTAAGACAGCCTGGCTATGCGCGATCTCAATGCGACATCGCCGGCTCCGCCGGCGATGTCGCCTAGCTACCGGCCCACCCAAATCCTCCGGAATTATCATTTATGAAGTCTAGGATAAACAATGTTTGCAAAGGGTTTTGGAGGGTGGCATCTGCTAACGGGTTGGGAACTAATTTAGGGAATAATAAATTGTCTAACTACCTTATTACCTGCTCGGCACTATTAATTCTATTATTTGAATTTAAGTCCCATATGTGTAACATTACCGTCTGTGACTGTACCATAGATGTATTGGGACTTAGAATCAGAGAATTTTTCAGTCTTTTTTAACTATAGGCAACCCATCTTATTTACTTAAATTCTGGTATACCTATGGAATTGCTACATTGTAATTCGGGTTTAATCGAAATTTCTGTAAAAACCACCGCCGCTGCCGCGGATTGAACCCGAGCCTCCGGGCCAGCACGCCCAGCCCCACAACACTACGCCACGTAGCTGGCTGCACGGGAAAGAACATTTGATGTATTTATTATCATAATTAATAAAAATAACACAGGAACTAAATAAAAGTTTCTTAATTTATTAAATCGAGATTATTTGAACCACCACAGAAAATGTTGTAAGGAATATACCAAACTAATGCTAGAATAAACAATAGATAAACAAACAAGCGGGTGTTGTTGTTGGTCAGGTCGTTGTAGGCCTATTCCAATGCACAGAAGTGGAATGGGCCAGAAAGATTGAGGAGGGATGGATATTACTACTACTATCCATTGAGCATTGCACCTATGCTGAATCAGGTTCGGATTTTGCATGGCTAGTGCATTTCGGATTTAGTTATGCTTCTAATACCCTACAGTATATTATGGCTCTTCTACAGTGTGTTAAGGCAGTGTTGGCCCACACACCATCGAGATAATCTAAAATGGATAGAATAACAGTCAAGAATATTTATGCTAAAAACAAAAAAGAAAGTGAGGTGGGCCAGGAAGATTGAAAATATCTACATACAATAAAATCTTATTCTGAACCTACCTATTACCATCTCCTTGATTTTCTATACCCTTGATACCTTAGTCAACATTATAGTATCCTTAGACGGGCACTAGGACTTTTTGTGGGGTTCCAATGCAATGTGGGTATGGGGGGCATTAGAATGCAGAATCTCCTTGGGAAAATAAAGCAAATTTATAAATGATTGACGTAATATTCTAGTTTAATTTGCCATTTTCATTGTTTCCTTGTAACTAGTAATCCCACCTACTCCTAAAGAGTATCAACCACTCATAACTCATCCCAATTATCAACCAATAACAAATAGAATAACCATCTGTAATTGGCTGCAGAACAATGCATACCTACTTATGGCAACAGTTCTTGACCCAAAGAAAACCATCCACAACTTGTGAACAAATTAAGAAATGTGAACCAACTTAATATCAGATTGCAGGAAATTGAATGGACAGTAGGCCGCATTTTTTGCGAATTTTAAAATAATAATTCCCCGAGATATCAAGCAAAGTATATTTTCTTGAATGGTCCACCATTAAATCCACATTCTAGGGCATGTCCAATAATCCCACCTCCTCCTAAATCACATCTACAACTCATAGCTTAATCTTTAATCCTTAATTAAACTATAATACTTAATCCTTCTATTAAATACTTAACTTTGACCTTAAGTTTAGGACACGTCTAAGAATGCTACAACAGCCGTTTAATAACATTGGTATACAGCAACTATCTTTGCTACACCACAACGTTTTAATATTTATTCGAACCCCATTATTCTGGAAAATATTACTTTCTTCCTACAGTGTTTTTTAAGAAAATATAAATTCGTACCTGGAGTTTTACTAACTACCTAGACTAACTAGAGTGACAGGAAATGCGTAATGACATATTATACTCAATGATTTTTACACACTCCTTTGAGGCTTAATTTTATCTCATTTGGGCTTTAATTGTAGAACATATTCTACAGTTTTAAAACGTTCTCTTAAAAAACTGTACTATAGTACAACTCTTTGCCAACAACATGTTTATGAAATATTTAACTTATCCCTTTTATTTGCAGAGTTATATTAATTTTTCTAGCGTGCGTTTTGAAAAATTAAAAAAAAAAGTTAACTTTGACCTTAATTTTAGGACATTTTTAGCAGTGATAAAACAGTGCTTTATTAATCGCAGAATAGGGCAACTTTTTGATTAGAAACTGGTGTTTTAATATTTTTTTATACCTTTAATTTGCAGAGATACAGGAATTTTTGTAATACGCGTTTTCCAACAATTACAAGAATACCTATGTTTAACCTTAATTTGAGGACATTTATAACAAAGCCAAAATAAAACCTTAATAATTAAGATATAGGGTAACTCTTTGGCTATAAACTAACGTTTTGATATTTTTTTATCCCTTTTATTTGCGGTGCTATAGATATTTTTATAATACGCGTTTTGCAAAATTTAATTTTAAGGCACTCATAATAGAGCTCAAATAGTAATTTGAAACTCTGAAGTTGTTTAATTTTTCTGTGTCTTTCCACATTAAATTCCCAACAATATATGTTGTATGCCTATGGTATTGAATTCGGAGTTTTGCTACCAAGAAAAATTAAAAAATAATTCGAATCGTAGACTATAATCAAATAAATTATTTTGCACTTTTGGAATATTTTAACAAATAATTAAAGATTTTTCGACCTCTTTGATAAATTATGGCACCCAAAATAATTTAAATACTAGAAGATAACGCCAGGCAATTATTTCGTATTTTCTGATGTATGTGAATATCTTCCGGGGAATGAGGTGTAACTGAGGCAACTTATCGCAAAAGTTGCGCCGAAGTTCTTGCAGTAAACTTATTGGCAGCGTATGTAATACATAATATTGATATTGTATATTATTCTTGTTTTATTTATAAACAACCCAGACATCTCAAGTTCACACATTACTATTAGATAGATTCTTTTATCATTGAAAATCCCAACAAGTATGGAAATCTTTAAAAGTGAGATCATCTGGAAAACTAATAACTCTGCTGATTACACAGAAGACGTGGTTAGCTTATCCCATAATTACTTCGGCCTGTCTTGACCGCCTCACTCCAGACGAATTAATACAAACGACGATGTGGCAAGTAACAAACTTTATTTCTGTAATAACAAGAAAACTTACGGAGACAGTGGATAACGCGTGTAACAAACGCTTGAGTTCAACCAGTGGTTTAGGAGTAACTGGATTATTGAGGGAAGAGGATATATCTGGACTGAGCTGATCACGGTGGGGTAAGTACGTGACCCAGGCACATGGGGCATTTATGACTAATTACTGTGTTTGCAAAAGACCCAACTTAAATCTATTATACTATGGTGTGGCGACGCAGCGCCGCGACAAGATGTATTTCTAAGGGGTGCAATAAATTTATAGCACATATCGGGAACAAATCGATTGGCAAACGCATCCGGAATGTTGGTGATGTTCTTAGAAGGTTTGCCGATGCTTGGGTTTCTCCCTGTATCGGCAACACGTGTAATAAATTTTATCCTTCTATTGAAATCTGTTTGCCCGCGATCAATGATGTCCTAATTCCCAAGCTTGTCAAAAGAGTGGTAAACGACTGTCGGTCAAACAAATCGATGTACAAAAGGCATAGATGAATACTTGCAAAAGCAAGCAATTTGCATTCACAAATTGGAGCAAATGTAAACGCTCGCGAAGACACAAAAGTGGTGTGTGGCGTGTTTGTCCCGCTGCCGTTTTTCAACTAGTTTTGAGAACTTTGTCATAAAAGCGGTAGGAGACTAGCAACACACTAAATCTATGTACAGCAAGCATAGAAAAAAATTCTCGCAATAACAGAACAGATGCTTGAAAACACCAGCTATACTGCAACTAAAATCAATATAGAAACTGTAGCAAATCAATAAATGCAATGCCAAAATGTTAATTCGTGAACAAGTTAGCTTCTTCTATAACCGAGCTATAACTTCTGTTATTCATGGATGTCTGCATGCGAGAACCTTCATTCAATTTAAAATAGGTCCGATGTTGTTCACGCAACGTTCAAATTCTATTTCCCTCAGATATCCTAAAACATTTAGTAGAATATCGTTTTCCCTATATATATTAATGTTAACGCACATTAATAACACAAAATGTTAGTAATTAAGAAAAATATTAATTTATTTTAAAAATTAATCTTAGTGTATAGTCAGCAAATTACAATCAAGTCGCTGTACTTTCTACATATTTAGACCTATTCAAATAAATTTGCTTTGTTTATTCCACTACTTCCATTAATTACGTAACAAGGCAACAATAACATTTGATCGCAATTATTGTGCAGGTAACTTAATTGACACATCTGCTCCGATAGTTCATAATTGTCACATTGCTCCCTACTCGTAGAGTGATAAAATTCGTTGAAGACTCAGACTGCATAGACAAATATTAGTACGCAAGTACGAGGAATTATGAGGTAAGCTGATTTATAGCTGAAGTAGCTGAAATATCACATTGCTTCCAAAACCGACAATCCTTCATCTTTGCCATATGATTGAGATTTATGATAAATTTCAGAAAAGATTGATTGTGTATTTTTTACCACTGGCTTGAATGTAAGCAGCAAAATCCATTTGATATATAATTATTTATCCAAAGAACTCACTCCTTAAGACTTCCTTCCCCACAACAAGCTAAAAAACAATGTCTGAGGAAAATGCTGCCGCCGTCCTAGATGCTCTCACCCAGTCATACCAAACCCTTTTCACTGAATTACAGAAAATAAAACAAGATGTTGTGGAAGCCGTGCTCATAATCCGTCAACCAAGAATCATCCCCTTATCGGAAAGGACCCGAATGCTTAAAAAGCTTGTCCGTTTATTCAAGAATTTAGATAAACATACCAGGCATATGCACCGCCTCGCCGAACACCGATTGCAGAGGCGATGTTCTTGCTTGGTGAGGAAAAACACGGTGCTGCTGGCGGGAGCGATGACCACACTTAACAAATTACCGCCCCTCTAGAAATCTCTTAGTTGTTCTTACCATTTTAAAAAATAATCTATATATTCAGTTCTACAATTCACCTATAATTCACTCATATATGTTGCAATCATATAAATGTGGAAAACGAGGTTTTCTGACTACCCGCTGCCTCAGAAGGATCTAAATATGCAGGCAAATCTCTGAGCATTAAGTTCCTTTGCCCAAAAGTGGCAGGCTGAATTAATTAATATTTATGTGTGATCGCCAAGTTATTTAATGTTTAATGCTAGAATTAAAATATGCTACCAGAATCCTAAAGTTGCAAGAAAAATATTGGTTTTAATTTTATGTGTTTTCACACTTTTCATCGTGTTTTAATGCAACAAATATTCAATTGGTTCAACTTTCTCATTTGAGATTTTTAATTAGCAAAAATTTCCCAAACTTGTGAGCAACCCAAAGTGATAAGTATCCATTGAATAACAAAGGTATTGTCAAGGAAACAATATATGTTTGACTTAATTGATCTTGCTTTCTACTTGCTTCGTAGAAATGAATTTCACAAGAAAAAAGTGCCAAGTAAATTATCACTGCATCCTGTGTATAAATCTGAAAAAAAAAGAGGAAAGATATTTGCAATACCTTAAAATGACGAAACTTATAAAATTACTACAAACAATTATTGCTTGTATTAATGCAGATTGTCAATATCTAATAAATAAAGTTACAAACGCAATATTTGAACAAATGCAATCTTAACAATTTTCCTGCAATAGATCTTTCTAATTCTGGAAATGGTGCTTTCCCAATTTTCCTGAGGTGCAGCTACATGAACAGTGCAAGATATGTTTTATGTCGCCCTAACGTACTCGTATTAACCGTGCACAAAACATCTCTTATCAATTTGCTTAATTTCCATATTGCGGAATGTACATTTTACTATAAACAATGGTGCAGTACACGTTTAGTATAAAACAGAATATGTACATAAGAACCAGCGTGCCAGAATAAGATCCGCATTGGAAACGTAAATTGACAAAACGCGAGCGATGCATCTTTGCATTGTTGGACGAATTTTTCCTGGCTTAGTATTGCTGGACCCATTCCCACCATTTTGGTGAATCACAAGCTAACAGAAGTACAGCATCATAAATGAATCACTCTGGAATTATCAGTAAATTTCGGGAATTCATGACAAACTCTGTTTCTACTACATGATGCTCTTCAGAGGAAAATATTTGTTGTGTTTGATTTGTACTTGACACGCCCAGAAAGTTTCCCAGAAAGTCGTTGTTCGAAATAAAGCCACTGTTATTCCCGTGACGTTGCTGTCGTAGATGTAAAGAAGAACGTATTATCAGTTTCCACTTCTAATGTGTTCAGCTGCTCGAAACAGGCGTTGCTGAAGGACGTTGGACCACAGCAAAAGAAGAAGATACTTGAAGTGGTAATATCTTGAAGATTATCACTAATTAAATTACGAATTAGGTCAATGGTGAGGTAACCGCGAAGTCCCTCGTAGTCTTCACGTGGCTGAGTCAGAATGGGCACGAATGTGAACCTTGAATCTTGAGACATGAATTGAAATTTCTCGTGGAGAAATATATGTTGTTGAGTCTGATTGAAATTAACTAACAACACCTTTTGGCTAAAATATGGAAGGGGTGTCAAAGTAATATCTCATTTGGGATGATGTCAGTTTTATACTTACATTGGTTTCAATGTTTTGTCTAGTAGGAATTGGATTATGCTTAAGAATGGTGTAATACCCACACCTCCAGATAGAAATATAAAATGTTGTTTATCACCAATTAAATGCAGATCAAAAGATCCAATTGGTTCTGAACCAGTAACAGTGTCACCCAATTTCTTCTTATAGAGAAAATCACTTAAACGACCTTGTGGATAGTGTCTAATTAAAAAGGTAAGTGAATGAAATTCTTCTCTTCGCTGCTCGTTATCATCTTGTATGAATATATGTGGCACTGGCGTGTATTCTCTGGTATAATTTTCATCTGCAAAAAAGTACAACTTAAATATAAACCCCTGCGCTAAAGAACAATTTTCAATTTTTACCATTATATAACATTATATGATATCCTAATGGTGTATTGCATAAGCTCGTATCCGTATTCTGCAGTGTTATCATAAAGGTGTTCGGATTGAGCAGCACGTGCTCTTTAATAACGTATCTTCTTTTGGACTCTTGCAAAGTGTTCTTGGTTTTCGATTGCTCAATAAAACCACAAGTCGCCCATGTCTTTTTGACTTCCTTCTCAAACGTTACCTCAATCTTTCCCGTTTCATGGAAAATTCTTACACGTGGTGAATCTAATAAAGTGTCCTGTGGAGTGTAAATGAACGTAAATACTGACTCCACAAACGAAATCACAAAAATCCACTTGTTTTCAGAAGCGCGTCGGATTTCCAAGTAAGGATTTGAATAAGCACCAGTATAGAAGTACAAAATTAGAATGTCATGCTTCTGGATCCAGTCGAACCGCACTTGTCGGTCGTTGTTGACCATAATGGTGTAGTTAGGAATTACCGGAACAGATAGTGGTTGTTTCTTAGGCGACTTTTTCTTTACTAGCTTGGATGATTCGAACAGCGTACTCGCGGTTTCCGTGATGTTCACATCAATCCTGCCGACAAAACACTTCGTGAGCATCTTGTCGTAGTTTACCCAAGGATGAACCTGAAACAAAGAAAAATTATGTTCCAAGGAAGTTTTGCAGATAGGATAGTTATAACTTACTTCATCAAATATCATCGTGGCGTCGGGAAGGCCAACGCCTCGCATAATTTCATTAACTCCCCCAGGATGAAAAGCAAGGTAGTCAGTGACGTTGTAGACATTGCCTCTGATTGCAATCCATGCATCTTCCCTGGTGTTGTGTTTTGTCATTTCCGTGGGGGATACCTGCAACACCAGTTAAAATAAGAAATACTTGGAATAATTAAAAATTAAGTTACGCCCAACAGGTCATGATTAAACTCCGTAATGAATTAAAGAGCTATAACGTGACAAACATAGTGCATCCAGCCGTGTATGACTTAGTAGATTGAAGTATTTCAACTTTGCATGCCAGTACAATTCCAGTCTACGAATTCAGTGACAAATGAATCCAGGCAACGAGATAAACGACTTTCTGTGATTTATGATCATGTTGGTTAATATACATTAGTTACATATGTTCGGGTTTAAAAGCTATTAAACCATCAGAATGTCCCAAAATGCCACTTCAGCGGGAAAGCTTACAAGCCACAGAATGAAGTATACTCACGGTGATTTTCCCTGCAAGTGCGCCTACTCCGGTGAGATCCTTTCCTGAATTTCCTAGTCGAATCCAGTCCATTAAAGAGTGTCCCGGTTCAAGTGCGCATTTATTCCTTGGGTTTCCTGCCGACAAACAAAGCATTATTACCCTTGATTCACAGCGTACCCGCCAGGCAGAAGGCAACAGAATGTATAAGAGCAGGAATCGAATAAATCCAGTCGCTCAGAAAATAACGCGCATTTTATTAGTCCTCGAAGGACAGTCATGAATGTCAAATTCTGGCAACTTGCATGAAACATATACAAGTGGGCTTACGGCCCATATTTGCATCACATTTCTAAATAACAAGAGTTGCAGAAATTCTAATCGTCGACAATTAACACTATATGGGCTTTCGCTGTGGTTGAAAGACGGCAACTGGAGCTAACTGGACAAGCCAATTAGCAAAGTACCTTTCGCATTGACAGACTATTCCGAAATGGATCTACTGGAATGGATGCAGTATGATCGACGAGTTCATATTCCTATCATCGCTTAATATTTTACATGAACATGAACTTGTCGTGCACTTCGTGCACGTAAAATCCGCGGTATTTCGTAATCGATACTTGTGTGGAACACCGGTCGCGACCATTGTGGTTTGTTTGGTAATGTTTAGAGCTACAAACACAAAACTTTATATAACTGACGTTTTTCGACGCGCTGTAAAATAATGCCATGCCTACCCCAAGCAAAGGTTCTAGTGTTAGAAGCGCATCACCTCCTGCCATTCCTTTTAGAGGGTCCGTCCTTTCTCTACCTTTCCATTTTCTGGGTCTGCCATATTCTATTCCTGTACGTTTCACACATGCGGGCGCGTCAGAAGCGCCAAATACGGAATTGGCGATTGCATTCTACAATGTAATCGACGCATGAAGAGCCTACAGCGAAGCTCATTGTCCTGTCTTTTTGTAGTGGCACATGAAAGGTGGGAATAAAGGTTTGCAATGCAAAATGACGACCGCCAATCATCCTAATACATATCCTTTGAGTTACGTGACCTGCATGTAACACTTAATATAGCCGGCATGCAATAACTTGTTTAGCGCAAAGGATGGCATCCACGGTGCTTTGCGTGATTCCGAGGTGCCTTCTGGGACAACTCCACCGTTACCTTTGTTACCGATAATTAATTTTGCTCACCGACTATTCTCCAAGTGGATGCTCGTGGTAAAGTCGGCGTAACTCTTAAGAGGTCGTCGAATTTTTTTTCTTTCGAACCAATTCACACCGGTGTTGGCACGTTTCTTCTGCTTTCCCAGAACCTGCACGTTCGGTGCACAAGTGCGCGTAAGGAGGTAATGGTAACGTAATCAAGTGCTGCGTAATGAAAATGTGCCACGCCGTGATTTTAATAAATCTAAAAATCAAGCGAAGATTCTCCGGGCATTGCAACTATGTTTTGCATCCTTCGTTTAATGGAACTTATAATCTATCTATTTGGGGGATGTTTACAACAGTTGTGGCTGAAACTTAAACATTTGTTTCGCAGCAAATCAACAACGTTACCTATTATGGCACGTCACCGCCACTCTTAGAATTCATATCTGAACGACCTTCTCAAACTTCTGTAACAACTTCAGTTGGCAGGTCTTTCCGCACGTAAAAGTCTTTTGCACGCTCGCTCATAAATTGTGTGGTGCACGTCCCTGGCGATAGATAATCACATGCTAGTCCGGAGATAAGCATAGCACTAGTATAATGAAAAGCAGCTACGCTGAATGCGCTAATAATTTAATGCGATTTGCTCGCTCGCATTAATATTAATAGAACTTTAATGAAATTTCGATGCGTCAATGATGATCACGCTACTTGCATATGGATGTGTATATAATCCACAATGAAAGCACTATCATCTAACTTCATTCAAAACTCGCTTTTATTTCTCAAATAGCGCAATACAATTGCTTCTGGATAAGTTCAATTGCAATTATATACCTTGTATACATATATTCCACACTGATGCTTTGATCCACATACAAGCAATATTAATAGTTTTACTGCTACCAGGAAAATCCAATTCCGTTGATATTAATAGAATATTTATAAAACATGTCCCGTTGCATTTGAATCCAGTAATAATTCGCATGAAATAAATTTTATGTAAATTAATCCAAAATGCATTCCTTTGCTAACTCAAATATGTTCCTGATAAATCCAGCCCTTAAAGTGTCATTCGACGAAGTTTCCAGTGAGATAAAACTTTCATGAACTTACAACATAATTTTTTTGGAATGTGAATAGAACATTAATATATTTGACTACTTCTCATAAATGTATTTTAAAATAAAATATAATACTTATTTGTTGTACCAAATTATATTAATGTTACAGAAATTAATACAGAATTGATTTTGATTTCCCGCACCAAACTCGGGAAGGCATCCGAAACATGATTTTTTCGGAATGTGAATGAAACATTAATATATTTTACTAATTCTCATAAATGTACTTTAGAATCAAAAACAATACTTATTTGTTGTATCAAAATGTATTAATGTTACAGAAATTAATACAGAATTGATTTTGATTTCCCGCACCAAACTCGGGAAGGCTTCCGAAACATGATTTTTTCGGAATGTGAATAGAACATTAATATATTTGACTAATTCTCATAAATGTATTTTAGAATCAAAAACAATACTTATTTGTTGTATCAAAATGTATTAATGTTACAGAAATTAATACAGAATTGATTTCTATTTCCCGCACCAAACTCGGGAAGGCTTCCGAGTAAGCTCAATTATAATTTCATCATATTTTCACTGAGATTAACATATCCTGTCAATAATATTATTACAACAAGGAAATAGTACAGAACGATTATTCTGCAAGACTTCATATTAACGGGTTACTAATAAAACAAACCCAGTTGCATTCAAATTTAGGAATAAATAGCTATAAATTACTTCATTGCATTCCTGTGCAAACTCAAGACATAATCTTCCTGCCGAATCAAATTATTAAACTGTAATTTGATGTTGATATTTTCAAAGAGATAAGATGATATTGATCAACATTTCAGTCTATATTTTTTTGGTTAAGAACAACATGTATAAATATTAAAATATTAATATACAATTCAAGATCAGGAACCAGATCAATGTTACATAGGTTAACCCGAAATACTTTCGTAGTCCATATCCATATACGATCAGCCTCACGCATTCAAGTATCAATAAGCAATTTGGCTATAATTCGCTGGGATAAGACTTTGATCTCCATGCTACAACATCAATATTGTTATAACACAAAGGAAATCCTGTTCAATGTAATACATGCTAGATCTGAAAGAGATAAAACTAAGAAACTGTAGGGGTTTAATATTAATAAAATATCAATATATCACTATGAACACTATAAAAGATAACATTAATAGAATATTAATCAAACATGGAAAGGAGGAAATCCATTTGCATCGAAAAGTTTGAATGAACCGCTTACGCGCATTTTACAACAAAAAAAATATTCATTGGCTGCAATTGAAAATCATTAACGTCATAGAAATTAATTCAAAATACAATTTCATTCCCAGCGATCGATTTATTTCCCGCACGTCACGTTCCGGAAAACAGCTTTGAAATTTCACCACCGCAGCATTTGCAACAACATCAATACTTGAAATAAATCAAATCAATTCCCTAAAAAAACCACATCTTCCAAATCATTTCAGAAATCAATCTGGCCTTTACAAAGCAAGCCAAGGATTGATTAATTGAAAGCAACTATATTTAACGATGACACATAATCGTTACATCTTTGCTTATCCGAGAAATAAACATGATGTTGTCGTGGAAGACAACGACAACGTGTTTATACATTTGCCGATAAGTTTAACACTCGCAATTTCACGCATAGTTGCAATAAAATGTAGGCAGTGGTGAGGCGGGACTTTGTCGCCGCTTCCGGAAAACTGGCATTGCAAATGCGCGCGGAACTTCAACCCGACCAGCATACAAACCAGTTGTTCCTGCCAAAGTTGTCGGCGTCGTCAGTCAAATTGCATTTCAATTTCCGATGCAGACTGCTTGCTGTTGCAGACAGTTGGCATTCGAAATTTGGCGCCATGTTTTGCGATGCAATTGCCCTCGCATAGGGAGGAAATACTACTGGATGAATTGCAATCTGTTATTGCAAGACATAATGCATGAAATTGGCAAAATATAAATGTTGTTTGCGTTTGTTCCAAAATGTTTTTCTACCTGGAAATATATTTTCTTTGTGTACAGGAATAAATTTTGAATTAATTTATATTAAATTAATATTCCACTTTCAAACCTTTCATAGTAATATCAATTTACTGAAACTAATTTTTGATCGCTATTTCAGATGTTTGAAGTTGAGGTATTTTAAAATCAATGACAATAAATTACTTAGTTGTCTACAGTTGTCCAAAAGTATTCTCATCACGATTTGTCTCTAAAATTAATTGCATCGTGTACCGATTAAAAATTAGCTGCAGTAAATTGATAGGAAAAGCAAATAAAAATTCTATAAAGCAATTTAAACAAATTGTTTGTCCGTGAATCAATTTTATTTGTAATATAGAAAGAGGAAATAAAATTTTTCATTTGTTCAGCTACCAAATTTGTTGGCGTTCATTTTTTGAAAATTTTTATTATATTTCATACGCGAACCTGTTATTTGCGTTTGTCCGGCATCCGGAAGAGATTCCTCCGACGTTTCATTTTCGGCCTTCACGCTCGCTTTCTTCCTCCAACAGCAGAAACACGGCATTTTTCCAAACACATTAAAAGTATTTCAGGATCCGAGAGACTATCCGCGCGCCATGCTTCCTGACTTAACTATTTGTGCAACATGCAAACTAATTCAGTCTTTGTAAGCTACACAGTTGGATATACTTAAATCGCGGAAACTAGTTCACTCCAGCAGCCAAGCTGCAGCAATTGGCTTGTTGCCATGTTATCACTCACTGTTTGCTCATCCGCCTGCCCAACTTGGTGTAGAAGTGACTTGCAACATATTTATTGCCACGCGGGAATGTTTTATCGCGACGTAGCGGGAATTCCGGCGCACCACCGATGTTCCACATTCGAAGCGCGCCAGATGACTGACTGCGAGAGGCGGGCGCGCCGCCGACGTCGCAACGCGCGTCCACACGCGATGAGTTAGTAGCGCAGCTGAAATGCGAGACGCGAAGGACGTTGCCGCCGCCTACACGAAAGACAATGGCGCGCACTATCCTCGGGGATCCAGCAAGCGTCTTGTGCTGGCGTCCCATACATCCTGCGTGTTCCCAGCCTTGTATATCACCATTAGGGCATCAAACACCTTTCGGGCTGCCCGCGCAAACTGCGAATGGAGAAGTTGTGTCGTGTGTGACAATCGCATCGTGCCAGTGGAAACTTGCAGAAAAGACGATCTAGGAAATGCGTCTGGAAGGAAGTAATGTTAGGTGAAGCGGAGAGCTAAAAAAGCCTACTCAGCTGAATCTTCATTTTGGGTGTCACAAAAGTTGACAGAAGAGTAAATGTTCAGCGGGAGTAAGAAATATTTCATTAGATGAACGCATTACTGGAGGCTGACAAGAATGCTTATATGTAAAATGTATAAAAATTAAATAATCCTTTAGACTTTGCGACTTTAACAATAAATCGACAGATGTCAATACAACTGCGAATCTATGCAACCCTTAAAAATCCAAGGATTCTCTGAAAATTCCTAAAACTAATGACACAACACCACACCACATAATATTTGCAACAATAAATCAAATGATTTTATCAAATCTAATGCAATTAAAAACATATTTTATATTGTTTCCAACTAAATAAAGTCGCCTTCTATTCGGTCAAAAATATCTTAGTTGGAACAAAATCAGTGCCATATTTAACATGTAAACTTCCCTCTGATGCCAATTAATGTTCGTTCACAGTTTGACACAATTTCTGACAATAATTAATTTACGCGCCAGCTAACAAGAGCTTGTTATAAAATTACACAGTAATCCATGGTTATTACCCAGTTATTTTACAGTATCAATGAATTTTCTGTCATGAATTGAATAATTAATGTTATTTGATTGCCGTTAGAAATCAGTGATTCGGGTAGTTCTTATTTTTGCATGCAAATTTTAATACAATAATTGACTATAAATCATTTAAGAAATTAGGTAGATATTATTTTATTTAATTACGTCTAAAAGATGTTGCCTTCTTGCTTCTTACTTGTTCTTGTGATCTTCTTAGCTTCTTGGCTTCTTTAATTCTTCTTACTTCACTTCCTTTGTATGTCTATTTAATAACTTACTGCATTTAATTTATGGCTGGTTTTAAATTAAAATGTCTTGAATTCGGACACATCGCAATCAGAGTAAAATCCCAAAGTCACTCCTAGAATTCTAACAAGATTAATCAATTCTCTCCTTAAAGTTCTGGTGTAATTTGGTAAGAAATTACAATGCGGGCAAATTGATAATTCCAGAGCTATTCAGAAAAGTTAGAGACAAGAACAAAAGAAAATCACAGCGGTTGTATTTTTAATGCTTTCTCGTACAATTTCTCCTACGAGACATATTTCGCAAATCGAAGCGCTTTTAGCATGAGGCCACCGCCAATGCAATTTAAATCACATTAAATACTAATTGTGTTTAATCACAGGTAGGACGACATACAGCTAACATGCTCGTTGCATATCATGGCTAATACGATTGCACCCTCGGCGTTCATTATCCTAAGCGCGTTTTGCGGACGCCCAGTATTACACGTCGCCTCTAGTCTTACATCACCGATGTGATAATTGAATCGCACAGTACACGCCGCATGTCGCATATTTATTCCCTGAGTTGACCTGGCACTGACGAGGCACATTTTGCTTTTCACTCAACACTGTCTTGCTGCTAACCACCGTCTGCGGTTTAGGTGGTAGTGCATTTTGCATTCATATCAAACATTTTCGACCCGAGCGCACCAATCGATCAACTGACGCCCCCGCCGCCGCCATCATCCTGTGGATGCCATTTTCGCGCCCATTACCTACTCTTCGCGGGCGATTAATCAAACGCACGCTCGCACGTGCGAAAAATGTAATTGATTAAAATCGATTACAATTCAGCTTGCGCGAGCCGTATTCATGGGGTGCTCCTCCAGCTGGGATTTTTGGCTCGCAAGTCAACACAAATCAAGAGCCGCAAACATGACCTCGCGTCACGTAGCGCCCAGGACGCAATGAAATATGAGTCGCAGAAAATTTCATGAAGTTACCAGGATGCTGAAGACCTTTAGTCATATAAAGGCGAATATATTTAGAAAGGGCTGTGGTAAAGTTAGGCAGATGAAGCCGAGGTGATCGAAGCATGAGCAAAGCGTTTCCAGCATTCTGGAAACATTGCAATGGACCAACAAAAATGACATAACGTTGAATTTTTTGTTTTTTTGTTAATTTCCTGCTTTGTTGCCGGCTTTTGTTGATAAAGCCCTAATCCTAAACCTAGTGAGTAAACTCGAGAAGATCAAACGGGTAAACAAAAACATAACATGGCAACCAAAGCGCTAAGCTGATACCCTTTTCAAGAGAATCCCTGCTTTCAGTTTTGCGGTGATTCGTTATTCTTGGGGAATTCGCATTTGTTGAAATGTATCCCTGCATTACGCCTCCCATGATCAACGAACATTTTACGATACAAAAACATGTGGAAAAGCTGTAAAAAACCGAGAAACATCTCCGAATGTATTACATGAAAAGTCGAAGATTTTTTCTGAGATGTGAAAATACGAAATCGAACCACTGAATGTGCTCGGGAAATCCAGACCCGAATTAAATCAAACATCGGATGGGACTAAGGATTCCACTCCGTCCTTAAAAAAGATGCTGTCAAGACAAGAAATAGCAACGTTTAACACAAAACGTATAAAAAGTAATGACAACGAACTCAATGCCCACCATCCTATCCTATGAATTTGCCGTTATTTGCCAGATATTTGCCGTTTCCAAGCATTATTTTCCGAGCTTTGGATAGCACATAAACTGGACACAGTTAATGTGAAATTGCATTGTACCGCTCATCATAAGCTGCTTCGCAATACCTTCATAAATGCAACGCAAAACACGGAAGAAATGCAGCGAAATAAAAAGGGTTAACTTCGAAAAGGTTGCAAGCTACACCAATGGCATCCATGGACAACAGGGTTTTCGATCTGCGTTCGCTCACGGTACTCAAGTCTATTTTTGCTTTGCAGATTATGCTCGGTCTCCGACCAGCACGTGCAAATTGCTCCGATACTCAATTGTAAAATGCAAATTGTGAGATTGGGCCAAAACCCAGGATTAACTTGAGTGATTGCAATGTAATGAAAGACGAACGAGTTTGAAAACGTGGGTGTTCGTCCAAGACCAAAGGAACACAAAAAAGTTGATAGAATGAACCTAATTAAATCTGCTTGAATGTCAAACAGGCAGAGATAATAAGAGTTTTCAAAGTGCGTTTATTGTCCCTTTAGAAGAATATTCGCCACTTTTACGGCATCTTTGGTGAGAGAGAATGGTGGAGATTATACTTGAAGACGGAAATTTTTTTTAATTTTAAAGTGATTCCTATTAGGAGGCAGTTGAAAGTGAATTACGAAGAGGCCTTAGAAAAATTTGAGTGAAAATTATCAGTACTCGGAGAGCATCGTTATAAAAATTACTTGAAATTCCATTTCCAACCATTCACTATCCTGCAAATATCTGTAGCCTGACTTTTCAATTTTAGAAAACAGGATGTTCTTAGATTGTCAATATACTAGAGCTGCACTAGATATTTTCCATTTCCATATCCATTTGGCCTGCAGAATTCCAATACTTTCATTTTCCTCGTTCATGAATGATGGAAGTGAAAAATTAAGGCAACAAAAACTAAGTCCTGAGAGAAAAGTCCACAAGAAGTAGAAAAAATATCAGTAACATCTGTTTTTATCTCGTTGCTGTTTTGACTACAGCAGTTCTAGAAATGGAGCAACATGCGATTGTAATTTGCACGAGCTCTAATTAAATTTTCCTTCGGGCCACATGCGCGCCTAGAAGTTTTCTGTGCTTAAAAATGCGCGATTCTACTAGAATATAGTATAGTATTTATCTACCACTACCACGTACATCCGAAGACAAGTAGCGTCCTAATAGCAAATTGTCAGACGCGGGTTTTGAGGAAATAAGTTGAAAACTTTTGAAAGCGTATTCTGGTGTAAACTTATTCCAGCTATTTGTATTTATTCGTCGAATGGCAAAATGCAGTTTTCAAACTGCAATCATCACAAATCTCATGAATATGCAAGATACCCACAATGATAAGCGTGAGAAATTCTATAAGTAGCTGAAAATCGCAGCAATGACAAAGTTTTCCACGCTTCGCCTCCACAAAAGCATTGTAAGAATCGTAGGCAAAGACAAGAAGAACACAGCGTTCAAGTGCCACAAACATTCCGTGGGGTTGCCCTTATCTTTGAGACGTCAGTTGCGGGTTTGCTTTCATATTTCGGAAAGACCTAAGCAACGGGCATGCTTCCAAGAAAGTTTCATTTTGTTTCACATGTCGAATCGTGGCTTTCCGACGAAAATGTGAAAGTAGAGTTTTACTTATTCATCTTTCGGGAGAGCAGTTTGGGCCTTTGGCATCGTGCGAATGTTTTATTCCATTGTAGATTTAAAGACCAAAACGACCAAAGCGTTCGATTAACGATGCGCACAACCCGGATGTGCGGCACGCAAAAATAATCAAAAAGAAAATCGTTTGGTGGAGAAGCGTGCATTAAAAGTGTCCCGACGGCGGCGACAGCAAAGCCGCCAATATCTACGTTGTCGGCGCTAGAATTGAATTTGGATTCGGCATGCGATCGTTGAAGCTGCCTCGAGATGAGACGCGTGAAGCAGAGGATAGAGTGAAATTGTATTTGAAAGGAAATAAGCTTTTAAGCGTAGAGTGTCAGTGAAAAAAGACAGTAATTGAAATGTTGCAGCTGCTTGAACATTGATACGAAAAAACCTGGTAATACTATGTGGATTTCCTGAAACTATCATTGAAATATAACTAAAGTCTCGTTGAATTAATAGCTCTATGTTTGACTCAGAGAGTGACAAAAAACCTCGCCTTTTTGTCCTGTGAGCAGCGGGTTGTCCTGTGATGTAAAATGTCTGTTTCAACTGGCAGCCTAGAGAGTTGAAATGTTAAAAATATACTGCCTTTAATAAAATACCAGTGACCGGAACAAAATAAAAACTAAAAAAAAACATGAAGTAAAAATATTCTATGTCTTTACTTGGTTTTTTCCTAGTGTTATAGTATTTATTCTCCTTTAATCTATTAAATATCATCTCAATTATTTTTCTTTTTTTATAAATAGGAACATGTATGTTGCCTTCACGAAAAACGCAACATAATCTCCGATGGCCCAGAAGTATACTATACTCAAAGGAAACTCAACCCACTCTTGGAAACAAAACTACGAGGCGCTTGCTTGCTTGCTTGCTTGCTTATAACTGCTTATGGAACCCGAGTTGCTAAGGTGGATTTTGTATAAGAGATCAGTGCCTCTAATGGTATGTGATAAGATATGGAACTCATTTTGAAGAGAGTAACTTTCAATAGGTGTTGTTCGCGCGGTGGTGGAATGTCGACTGTCATACAGTTTCCAGGATTTGTAGCCATTAGACCTCGGAGTCTTTGTGGCGCTCGCATCGAAAACGCGAAGATCGCGTATGCGCAGATCACATTAGCACTTGCGATTGCCGCGACACCACCGCGGATGCTTCGTATTAAACTGAAGAAAGTAACATGCCGAAAACGTCATTACAACACCAAATATTTATCCAGTATCAAAGTAAACTCATCTCAATAAAGCAAAAATATATTTTAAGAAATACTACGAGGATACCGTTTTGGTTTCACTTTTTGCATCAACAAAATTTGCTCAAGTATGAAATGAGACTTGAACCTCAAAATAAGGTATTGAGGACCAATTTAAAAAAAAAGCCTCTAAGCCTCGAAGTCAGTTTCTCAGTGAAAATTTTAGCATATGTGATGCTCTCGCCACTACCACAACAGTTAAGTATATGAAAAATGCATAGCTTTGATTCCAATTGCAATAAGACGCTTGTCACAGTTTCCAATCCGCTGGGAAAAGGTGCCGACTGTAGCAAGCAAACAAATCCAAAAACTTTATTCCAAGCTGGAACTTCGCACCCCACACAACTTCACACCATAAATTAACAATACAACCACCTATCCACTTAAGCCCACTAAATGAAACTAGTTGTTTGCTTACCTATCTGCATGTCAAATAATAATATTGGCCATAAAATTGTGTACAATGTATCCTCGTTTAAACTGAAAAAGCGACAGAATGAAGGACTGACAAATACGCCGGAAGCAGGCAATGTGAGCTCGGTCAACCATTAACTTAACTGCAGTAAGCGTAATGTGGACGAACTTCCATCCACTCGGTGCGATATTATGACAAATATCGGTAGCAATTCAAAGAGGCAATACAGTCATAATATTGACAGAAGTTAAAACAAGGTAAAATAAGGTAAAGCAGCCACGGACCGATCAACTAAAAGTACCTTCCGTCCCATTAGTTGGAAGATGGTAATTAAAACCGGTATTTACTCAAGTGGATAATATTGATGATGGTACTGCCTGAAGGCACTTACACTTTAAGTGTCTACCTAATAGATACTAAAATTGAAACGAGTTATGAAATTATAAGAATTATATTTAAATTAAATGAATGATTTCCAATAAGAAAATACTATTTTCCATAAAATACACATATAACAATTTTTGTCCATCATTTATGCCTGGATGTATAGTCAGAAATAAAATATTTATTCTGAAATTCGAATTGAAAATGCAAACGAGACAAAATCAATAAGCATTGGAACAATTGCATATCTGGCTTTAGTTGAATACTTTTCCTCTGTATGTTTTGTTTTCCGCATATGAATGTTTTGTTGGGAATGTATGTCATACCCATTTTGACGTGGCTAAAAAATGTATTTGGGATTGTGGGGGGAAAATGTGTGCTTTGCTCTAGGTTAATTTAAAACAATTGCATTAATATAACTTTACTTTGACACTTACCATTTTGTTAATATTTACGAACATATATATATGGTTGAAATAGTTAATTAAAGGCGTAATTCATAAATCATATTGTTAAATTCAATTCAATGTATGTACACATGTTAATATGTCTCTTATATATTATTTATGAACTATCTCATTGATTTTGAGAATCAAAGAAATGATTTTAAAGGTTTGTTATAAGTAGCCAAGAAAGAAAGGATTTCAAACAGTATTGGTCTAAATAAGTAAATCGGTAATTTGCAAATCACGCTTTTAATTAAAATTGAAAGTCTGAAAATTATTTTGAGCCTAATTAAAATATGCAGAATGTCAAAAATTAAATGGAATTTAAATGTTCTTTGCCGAAATTACTGCAGTTTAACAAATTATTTCAAAAGGAGGAAGTGTTTAAATAAAACATGATTACGGTCATTAACACTTCAATTGACGTGAAACCTTTTTCGTAAAGCAAGTTTTAGGCATAATCAAAAACCAAAAAGTTTGATCAGGTATTAAATCTTAAAGAACTTCTACATTTGTAAACGTTCATAGAAAAACAATATTTCATTTAATTTATACAATGTTGTTAGTAGCGGTGGAATATAAAGTAATGTGAAAGATCACCCTTAATAAAATGAAAAATTCAGTAACCTGTAAAGTGAAAATGTGCCTCAATCTAAAACAAACGTCAATGCCGTCATTTTTTTTACTAAAATCTCAGTTTCCACAGAACTTAATTAAAAAGGTCCACGTAGATTCATTGAACAAATCCTTTGATTCCAGCGAGTAAAAATCGAATTATTGATCACTCTTCACTCCCCAGTCTAGTAGAACTGTTTCTAAATCCAATATAGAAAAAACCTCAAGCACCGTTACCCCTGACTCCAAAAGTTTAATGTCTACCTCCAAAATAAAGCATTTCCATTTCTCAATGGAAATGCTCCGTAAAATCCTTTATTAAATTATGAAACCAACGTCAAAAAGAGTAAAATTCGATTAAAGAAACTCTTACTCTGAATACTGACATAAGTCCCCACATTTCAATTCGAAACCACCACCAAAGCCAGCAAAAATAAAATCAACAATGGCCCAAAATTTCGCAGTTAAGCGCCATGTGAATAGACGAGTATGTCCCTGCCGCCTTTCATTGTCATACTGCAGTTTCACAGATATCTACCAGTCGCCAACTTGCCGCCTTTTGTATATAATTAAGCGTTGGTTAGGTTACGCAACATGCAGGCTTTCATTTGTCGGCGGTTAATGTAGTTAGCACCACGCGTACATACGCGGCGGCGGCGGTGTTCCAAAGTGAACGATGCGCTTCGGAGAACAATAGCATGCCACAGGCGACACATGTAATGTTTTTTCTATTACAGGAGCCAGGACACGCGAAACAATTAATTTACACTGCGGGCAGCCGATTAACGGGAGACACAAAGTGCGCAAGGCGGGCGTGGTGCACAAAAAGCGCTAATTGCCACTCGATAGACGCCAGTGCACCTCGAGTGTAATTTGATTACGGTGAAAGGCACGGAAAGAAAATTAGAAGTAAACTGATTGTTATAAAACTGGTTTAAGTTGGGAGGTTAATTGGAGGCCCAAAATGCAACATATACTTCGTTACTCCCTGGATATTATAACTTGGTTTCTATACTTGGAAACTCAGTGAATACAGATGGGAAAATTGGAGTTCGATATTTGTTTTAATTTGAAATAAGCAGGATTTGTAATATGGAAATTGCACAGATGTTACATCATTATGAAGAAGAATATCAGTGTCCTCCATTAAAATTTTAATATGGGATGTACCCTTTTATCATTTAACATCCTTGGAAATTTTAAAGCACCTCTCCCTCCCTATTTCCCAACTTAAACTAGTTAGCTGGTTCCCCAAACTAAATAATTCTCATCTTGCAAATGGCCATCCTAAATAAATAAGTACCCTCTGCGCACTCGTGGCAAATCAATCCACCCAATGATAAATTTAGCTCGATGTCTATTTGTGCGCGCCTCTCACACAATCATAATTTATTGCAAACAAAGCTAACCGAACCATCGTCCCAAGTTTCTGAGGGGAGTGTAAAGTTTGTCGCCTTGGTACGATGATGGAAAAGTCGTGACCGCTCCGCCCAGGCCTTCCAGCAAGACATTATGAAACTTGTCCAACTTATGCAAATGTTTCACAGCGTAGCCTCATTATTGAACTTGAAAACTTTCATCCCTAATGAGTCAAGATTGTTCCTCCTGGGGTTGCTTGCTATACAATATTAGAAAAGTTTAGAACTATGGGCGCCATCTATAGTCAAATAGAGTTTCTATGAAGTTTAGAATGTAGACTGAAATAGAACTCAGCTGGCATAGCCGAGAATAGATGGGAGTGAAACACCGTGCAAATGCGACATGAGTTCTGAAGTCAAATTTTAAAAATAAACACATCATTTATCGATTTTAAATGATAGCGCTTGTGACTTAGGTGAAAGGATGCACATCATAGTCAAGCGAGATCAGAGAAGTTTCACAGTTGACAAAGGAAAGATCTATACTGTGACTTCCTGCTCCGTACCTTCGAATATCACCAAAAAAAACACCCAAACTCGATCAAAACAAACAAATTACAGGTAGGTATTAAACTTATTACGTAATATTACCTGTTGCTGATCCACTGCTACTACTCCTGTCCATATCACCCAGCCTCCCGTTGGTATTAACCGCGGCGACGCTTGCGGCCAATTTCCCCACATCCCTCAGCACCGGCGTGACAATAGACGGCGGCAGCAACCTGGAGAAGTCCCCGCTGCCGCCGGCACCCGTGTTCCCGCTTGCTCCACCAACGCTGAGGAATTTCCCGACACTCAACTTAACCTTCCCACCGGACACAACCTTGCCACTGTTCTGTTCGGCCATGATCACTCAGTCAATTTGCTACACGAACCACTCGTAACACGTTATCACATAACCTGCGTCTCTGTCGTCCATGTTTAATTGTTGCACGTCGCGGCGCTTGATCAGCTGGAGGCGGCTCGCGGTGCGCAGAAGACAACGTAATACACGACCCGCCACTATTTGCGGCATGTTTCGTCAGATGCAACGGGTTTGACGAGTTGGGCGGCGCATGAGCATGTGGTGGGAAGTAACCGCAACAAAAACTGGAACGTAAGCGTCGTTTGCAATTATTGGACCGCTATGACCTCGTTTTTAAAGCTATGATGCGCTGCAATAAATGCTTTGTTGCCTTTGAATGTCTACCAGGAAAATGAACTTACGAAATGTGTCCAGAAAGAAATGATCAACTTCGAGGATGATTATGATCCAATTAAAGCTCTTTAATTGATCATTTGGGGACATTAAAAGGTCATTTGAAGTTTGGGGTTTTCCGGATATTGTACTACGGATGCTACGGCTATTACCCCCCATTACCCAGTTTTCCTGGGATCTAACACCCAGTACAAATATTCCCTCAACAAAAGGAAAAACAATATATTTTCCGACAATTGCAACAATTGCTACACATTCCCATCAATTCGCCTACTCTCTCCCACTTCTACCTTATCCAGTCCTACTCAACTTTCCATACATACCACTGCCTCGAACACCTCGCGGTCCCGCCGTGTGGTGAAGTTGGTTTAGCTCAATTTAGTTTGATCACGACCTCCGTCGCTTGTGCCTCGATCACCGTTTCCCAACCACCAGCCAATATAAAACGCAAACATACTGTTTACCATCACTAATTTCGTGGAGTTCAAGTGTCATTGTCGAAATTCACACTTCGAACAATTTCAAATCAAACACCTTCGGAGACTCTCCTTCAAAATTCTTGGTGCTTTCCATTGTCTAACGCCCTCTCTAACGTCCACCAGTAACCTCCGCCGGCGGCAGGATAACTGCAGGACGATAAAGACTAACCTCATTCCCAACAACGATCCACCTCTTTGAAATCCATTCAAATTATCGGTTATTTTCTCAGTTAGCACAAGTTATTAATTAATGATAACATAGACTGGGCGTTCTTTCATACTTTACCTACAATGAATAACAAACTGCCATTGGGTGTGTTCGGCAGAGTCGTCTGGCTCCTGTTTGGGATCTTGGAGATGGCAACACGCTTCCTGTTCAAATGCATCTACCGCACCAAGGGGACGACGATGCCACCGATTAAGAACCTGATCCTGGTTGAATCCGCCACCTCCCTAGCCAAGAAGATACGCACTAGGAAGGTGAGTAATAAGGAGTTGGTATCCTTCTATAAAATCGTCAATCAGTGGATCAAACCTCCTTCGTATCTTTAATCCAATGATGTTTCTGATTTTCTCACACAGTATGATTGCTTTTCATGCTTTATTTCAACCAATTGATATTCGAAATATTTTCGGCCGATTGTCCAACAAAAGTTCAATGTAACCCATTTCCGGTTAGGCTTTGATTCATTTATAAATCCAATAAGGAAGTTTGTTCCTACTTCAATCATACTGTCCCGTGGTTAAAACGCTCACAATGCAAATGCAATCAATACGACTGTTGGAAATACCAGCATATTTGAAATACTTCAAATTCAACTGTTATATGATACGTTAAATAATAAATCACCCGGTATTCTGTTGCAAATTCTAAAGTGGACACTGAGAAACAATAGCTATTAATAAACCATGAGTGAACGACAACATGACAATGAGTTCACGTGTACTAAAGCAACGCACGTTTTTATCAATCACATAATTCGTTTAGTTGTGGAAATTCAATTCGTTATTAATGACCAACTTGAAACATGTTAAGCATTGTTGTAATGGATCAAAAAGTGGCTTGTTGTTACAGTAAATTTGAATTGTAAGGAATGCCATATTTACCAGTCGCATATATACATCTCTATATACATTATTATTTACTGCTGAATAGGAGGTCGTGAATTACCACATTAAATAATATTCATCATTCATCACTAAATGCATGTGAAAGAGCGCAAATAATTCATGCATGGAACGTTTATTACATTGCGACATTATACTCCACTTGCAACAATTGTCAAAAGAGTGCAATTAATTACATTGCAGTAAGCTGATCATAGAATTAACATGAATAAATACTAAAACTTGGCCTCATTTTATTTCATCATTTCTGTTTTCTGCTTAATAAAATCAATTAGTTTATCTATGCTCGCGGACATATTGATGCGCTCTTGAAGAATGTGTTTTCTGCTTATTATGTTGATTATTGTTTTATTGGTATGTGTACCATTAATGTTTACGATAATAATTGGGTGTTTATGGTTGGGACCGACGGTAAACAAGAACAAATTGCACTTATTTCCGTTTATATCTAAGAAAAATATGTCAGTTGTCGGGGCATTATGCTTAAAGAAATGTGATGTATGGAAAATGCATTTTCCATTTTAGTATTTCATGGAGGTTTACTCGAACTTTCCTGCTGTCTTTTATGTTTTCATTCCATGGAAGTAGGTTGTTCGCATTCATCGATTTTTCTAATGCAATTTTAGTTCTATAATGTATTTTCCATCAATAAGCGCAATTGAAATTGATAAAATGCGTTTACATTGCTTTTCTAAGTCTAAATAATACACATTTTCATTTAATCATTCCCTATATTTCAAAAATTTGTTTCAGATTGATTTTCCATTAATAAATTCTGTATGAAAATTATATTATTTCAAGAAGATACCAAATATTCCTATATTCCTCTGGCTCTACAATTCCAAGAGGCAGAGAAACACTAAATATTTCCTTTTATCTAATTCATTTATGAACTCTGAATCGCTACATATGAAAATAGAATTCTAAATTGAAATGAAACCAAATGAAACTGGTCGCAGTACAAGAAATACAAGAAATAATCGCAGATTAGTTAAGTTAATTTAGCCCTGCAATTGAAATATTTAACTTTCTGAAATCGAGCAATTTACATGTATCGGCAGTGATTATACACTTGCATTACATTTTAAATCAAACAGTGGAAAATTTATGACAAAAAGTGAATTGTTGGTAATTCAAAAAGTTATTTCTGAGCTAATTGTATTCGATCCAAACGAATGTTCTTACATTTGGTGACGGCGTTGGCGGCACACTTAATTTTATGATGCCTTGCCAATGGGCGATTGCATTTACTCACAATAATTATAGATCAGTATGGTGGAAACCACGAAAACACGCTTTGCATGACTCACAGAGGTTCAGAAAACGTTAGCGAACGCATGTTAAAAATAACAATAACATTTAAACAAACATTCGAAAGGCTGCGCGTTTTGACTGTAGGAATGTGTGGTATATTGTTTTAACTGCTCCTAGGCTGTTAGCAACAAACTGCAGCAAACAGTTTACTTGTCTAATTTTACTCATTATTTGATGATTAGATGATGACATTGTTTGTAATCACTCAGCTCACATCTTGGTTGATTAATACTAATCATTGAATGAAACTTGATTTTTATCTATTGGATAAGACTGTCACTTTCAAAGCATTTCTTGCTGAATAAAAAAGTACTGCCGACACGGAATAAAAAATTCAACAGTCTTATCAATAGATTGCACCGCAATTAAACTCCATTGTGTTTGTTGTACGATCTTATCATATCGCAGACACATCAAATTTCAAAGTCCAATTGGAACTCGGTGCAAGTTGAATAGGTAAACGAAAAATAGCGTAGAGAAAGGCATGCGGACATGTTTGCGTTGTAATTACCGATTATGCTGTAATTGGACAATGCTCTTTAATTGTGCGAGGAATAAACTTTCGTTTCAATTGGACAGTGCGGCCATACTAACGTTTTCTATGACTTTCAGTTGACTAGCGTAGAAGTGATGAATGCATTTATTGCAAGGATAGAAGAAGTGAACCCAACACTCAACTGTGTTGTGTCAAATCGATTCGAGGCTGCACTAAAAGAAGCTGCGGAAGCAGATGAACTTATACGCAATGGAAGCATGGATGAAGAGACCCTCGTTAAGGTGAAGCCATTCTTGGGGGTGCCGTTTACTACGAAGGACTGCATTGCAGTAAAAGGTAGAGAAATTACTTTCCGACATTAAAGTAACATAATAAGTAGTTAGTAATAGATTAATTGAATATCTACCGTCCAAAGGTCAGACTTTGTACTCACATACGCGCTAAACGAATTTGCTGTTTTGTTGTCATGTGATGGTGGTGATGTCTAACATTGTGATATTTTTGTAGGAATGATACAGTCGTCGGGCCTCTATAAACGGAGGGATGTCATTGCTCAAGAGGATGCCGATAGTATTGATCTGCTGAGAAAAGCTGGTGCTATTCCGATTGCTTTAACGAATGTATCGGAATTATGCATGTGGTAAGTCCACCTACGTCTTAAAAATTACCTATTCTTATTTTTCATTGTTTTTAGGTGGGAAAGCAGCAATACTATCCACGGTCGAACCAAAAACCCTTACAATAGCAACCACATTGTCGGTGGTTCCTCAGGTGGTGAAGGTTGCGCACAAGCTGCAAGCGCTTCCGCATTTGGCATCGGTTCCGACATTGGTGGCTCTATTCGTATGCCTGCTTTCTTCAATGGCGTCTTTGGGCACAAACCCTCAAAATTCATTGTCTCCAACGATGGACAATACCCACGTCCTGTGACTACAGAGCAAGACAGCTTCCTTGGCATAGGTCCTCTTTGCAGACGGGCGGATGATCTTATCCCACTGCTCAAAATTATTGCTGGTCCAAACGAGAAACTCCTCAGATTGGATGAACCTGTAGACCTTAAGAAAATCCGCTTCTTCTATCAAGATTCAGACACTGGTGCTCTCTTAGTGTCCCCAGTTAACAAAGAGATCCGTGCCCTTTTTGGTAAGATTAGCCTCCACCTTGACAAAGCACACAAGATTAAAGCGGAACGACTTCACGAGAAGAAATTCCGGCAAAGTTTCCAGATGTGGTTGTACAACATGAAGACACCTAACGAGAGTTTCCAAGAGCAACTGGCTAACCTACGCGGATCTATCAGCATCCCTTGGGAGTTTCTAAAGTGGTGCATTGGTTATTCAGAGCATACCTTTGTTGCCCTTATGACTGCTCTTGCAGAAAATATTGGGCCAGGTTATGGTAGCTCAAGGTATAATAAGTTTGTAGATGAAAGAAACGTCTTTCGTACGGAAATCATGGACCTTCTTGGTAATGATGGTGTATTGTTATATCCCACCCATCCTACAGCAGCACCGCATCATAATGAACCTCTGTTCAAAGCCTTTAACTTTTCCTACACAGGGATCATCAATGTGCTCACTCTGCCAGCGACACATGTGCCTATGGGTCTGGACTCTGAAGGTCTCCCAATTGGCATCCAGGTGATCGCAAATGATAAATGTGATCGGCTCAGTATAGCTGTCGCTAAGGAGTTGGAGAAAGCCTTCGGTGGCTGGACACCACCTCCAATTGACGCTTGAACTAAAATAGTCAATGTTTCCGTTGTAAATCATTTATGTTACTAATATCAATGTACTAAGGACTAAAATATTTTTATATACAAAGATTTAGGATAATGCGATTTAATGAATGTTATATGATTTAAATTTTATATATCTATATACCAGAGGTAAGTCGTGTGGTTTTCCTAATCGGATATAATCTTAAGACATATGGGGCCATGTTTGTGGGAAGATGTTTGATGGCGTGATAACAATTTTCAAACAGAGCACGTAATTTTCTATGTATGTACTTCTATTGTGGATATTGTATACCAAATAGTGCCAAACATGACGGATCAAATTTGGAACCAAATTGTATTTTCGAGCTGTTTTCTTATACACATCTCTCGCTAAACTTAAGTGTTACTTAGAATCTTGACTGTTTAGCATACACCATTTTGTGTAAGTGTATATGCACGATCATACAAATAAATATCTCAAAGTAAATAGTAGGTCACTAAATTATGACAGGTGACCTCTAAGGTACCATTCCAATAACAATAATTATAGTCTTCATATGTTGGCACCGCTTCCAATTATTTTCCAACTTCTAGCTTTGCATAAATAAATATAATAAATAATCACTACCTTTATAAATACAAACCCTAGATCTGTAATCTCATGGTATCCATTTGAATTTTGTGCAATTTGCGTAAGGTGTTTCGTTTCACTCGCATCAAAGTGCATTGTCCTCCACTCCGCAAGAAGGTGTCTTCATATTACAATTGGTAGTATTGTGAGTGATTGCAAATAAATACAGGTGGATCCCGCTCCAAACAAGGACCGTGCTAACCCATTTCATGTTTGTGCTTACAATGGAAGACAAAATGGTACCCATTTCTGTTTATGAACTTGACCTCTTGATCATCACCATCCCACGACACAATGAGAGCTAACTGCTTTGGAAAGAAAGCAAACAAACCAAGCCTCTGGAATGTCGCCTGCTCGGTGCTGGCGCATCGCGGCTTTGCTGGCGTGCGGCTCACGAGTATCAAATCGTATCAGGTTCACGCCAGGTGTGCCAGGTGGCTCGGCACGACATACAAACTTTTATTCGGTCGGCGTACGTGTTTGGATTCAGTGCGTCGCACGCCAGTAATCAGGTGTTCCGTCGCCGTTTTCACTTCGTCGTGGTACCGCGCTTGCTATGCGCACACAAATTCGATTGCTAATATACAAACGCGAAGCTGACAACAACAGTGTCTTCTGCAAGGTTGGGAATAGACGATAAAGACATTTAATCCGTAGTGCAAGAGTAGTATTAATGCAGACAAAATGTCAACAAATAGATTTCACAAGTAAGTTTGAAACACCTCGCTTTTTATTGCTATTTGCATTCACTGACGGGAAGTCCCTATCCGGATTTTTGATACCATCAGATTGATATCATAAAAAGGTCTAAAAGCAGGCTATTGAATGAAATTACAGCAAAATCCACCTCCCATATGATATAAAACTAAAATCATGAGTCCACAAAGCTTGAATAAGTGAGATAATACTATTTTTTAAATTTATCATTATGATATTTATCGATATTTATATCAGTGGATGGTTGTATCAAGTAGTTGATAACGTAATGGCTAAAAATACCTTGTAGAAATGCTTCAACCAAGAAGAATTTAATAAAATGATAAAAACATTGATTACAATTATGCATGAAATAATTGAATAGTGAATGCACCTAGTTAGAAAATTTCTAATAATTACACGGATTTTTCTCTCTTTATGCTTGCTAGTTTCTATTATTGTCCTGTTTTTTTTCCATTAAATTAATTAACATTTTATGGCATTCTCATGTGCCTTCCGAGTGAAAGTAAATAAGTTAACAATATTTTTTTGTAGAGCTGCCCAGGATGGGTTTGAAGTAAAAGACATCCTTAAAGAAGCCACTAAGAAAGATTGCAACAGTCGGGACGAACAAGGAATGACACCAACTTTATATGCCGCATTCCATGGACATTACAACGTCTTAAGTTTGCTCTGTGCTAGAGGGTATACACCATTATGTGGAAAGATGGTACCAGATAATGAATACAATGGATTTATTGTTTACAGAGGAGATCCAGATAAAGCCGATTTCTTCGGAAACACAGCATTGCATCTTGCCGCCGCCCAAGGACACCTCGATATTGTAAAGTTTCTAATTAAATTCGGTGTTAATATCTATGCAATGGACATTGATCGGCGTACTCCTCAGGAATTAGCTGGCTTGAATAACAGAGATGAAATTCTACAAGTTTTGGATAAATTCCGTGGTGATCTGGAGTCAGATGACAAGATGGTGAGAAAAGTGCGTACTATGAAAGAAAAAGCCAAGAAAGATGTTGAAAAGACATTAAATGTAAGTTATGCTCATTTATTGGAAAATTTATATCTGAAATTTCCATATTTTGACAGAAATACCACAAATACAACAAGCAACAAAGTATTTATCAAACTGACCGTGGTATGAGAAGAGCAACAGCACGACCATCGATAATACACACTTTGAAAATGCGTGTGAAAAGTGGGTCTATGTCCAATTTGAACCAACCAGAGCTTCAATTGCCCAGGAATAGTTTTTCCGCCCTTGTAAGTGGGGGTACCGTAAATAAGAAGAGTCTTGGTATGAGCACAGTACAAAAAAGAGCAATAGCGAAAAGTAAAGGCAATACAGACAACGGCGAATTTATGGTATGTACTGATCTTGATTAAATGTGTCCTTGAATTAAATTATTTCTATATGATTGTTATAGATTAGCACAATTGAAGATGGAAAAAGGACTACTAGGTCCATACGTGGTGCTCGTCATGACTCCGATGTATTGCTAACTGGACAAATCGACACTACAAGTGGAAATCACCTGGAAAGCATTTTTAACGAAGCTGAATCCGCTCTGGACTCCGCAATCAGTGGCGGTGGTACCCTACACCGTTCAAAATCACAGCCTGATTTCCTCCAACAACTCAACGATAATCAAACTAGCATATTCTCGCGGCCTAAATTGGGTAGCTTTGCTTTTGGTAAAAGTATCCGGAACTTTGTAGTGGCAGAGCCAACGGTTGATGACAAGAGTTCTATTGGATCACGGTATGAAGATGATGTGGACTTGTTAGACAGTGACAACAATGATGACGATAGGGAATTATCACCGATTGAACGTTTTCTCACTGCTTGGGGATTAGGAGAGTATTTGTCTCGCTTCGAGGACCAAAAGATTGATTTGGATACCTTGATGATACTAACTGAAAATGATTTAAAATCTTTGGGGCTTCCTTTAGGACCGTTTAGAAAATTAGTCAATGGTATTCATGAGCGTAAAGCTGCTTTGGAGAATCCGGGTGACTTAACCGATGGTACTGTTTAATGCTTTAAAGAAGAGACTAGCCAAATGTCAGATTAATATAAACAAAGTATTTATGAAGTAAGCTATAAAAAATATATAAAGCGCACTATGTGAAGTGAAAATATTTAAAATGTATATGATGTAAAAGTAAATAATTCAAGACTATTTGATTTTGTTCAATTGATAAAGTAAGAACTTACCCTGAGAGACTCACTCTAATATTATCAGAATAAAAGTTCGTAAAAATGATACCACAAAAACAGATGATGGCCTCATCGCCCAAGCCATATTTCTACAAAAACAAACAAAAAATGAAACACAACATCGATTTTAACAACTTCAGGAAGTAAAAACTTCAGAAATTGTGCAATTTAAAATAGATCAATATGCTACAAACATTCAGGCATTGATGTCTGATCACTATCATAATTACGTCAAACGCCTATAAAAGTGCTAACCATGGATAAAAACTATCATTGCTTGAATTTTCTGTGAATCATGTCTATCCATGTAATACCCAAATTGTTGGTGTTGTTTCTGATTGTGAGCAAAATTGACTTTGGCTTGGTATTTACAAAAATAACAACAAATTTAATAAACAAAGTGATTTATAGTGTTTGTGGGTTTTAGAATATTAAGATTGATCATAACTGGATTAAGATAGTCAATGTAGCTAGCAAAAATATTAAGAATTTTAAACTGTTCAACATGACTAACAAGAATGGAGATCGCACTTTTGGGGGCCAATTCACTTTACTCAAAGATCTTTCAAAGAATCTCAATGTAAACCAATCATTCACATTATAAGGATATAAAAGGTGATTCACGTGACGTGACGGAATGTTTTAGGTGCAACTCAAGACTTATTTTGACCGTAAAGGAAAAATTGTACCTGCACCAATAAGAATAGCCCCCAGCATCTGTGACGCTTTCGAGAAGAATACTTTGAAGTTAAGGACTATATTTCAGAGCTCCAACCTCACTGATTGTCCGATTAAAGCTGTAAGCTACTACTAATTGCATTAATTAATAGGGAACGATATTGATTTTGGAAGTGTTTTCTTTTGTAGGGAACCTACAGAATCAGCAACTGGATCCCAGATGAGAATGAAATTCCTAATTTCCCACCAGGACAGTACCAGGTTGATTTTACAATTTTTGATGGTAGTGAAGAGTACTCAACATTCCGTTGGGCAGGTGGTATCCTTAAATAATCAGGACGTTAATATTGTTGCTGTTGATTATTGTATTTTTGGAATAGTCGTGCATTTAGAATAAAGTAGTTGTTAGAATATGGTGTCCATGTAACGATTTGGTTTCCCCTGAGAATTTCGACATTGTGGAAGTCAAGGTTGACATGAGCAAGATCGCATCCCTGAAGTAGATATCCTGCCCATCAGTAACATGGAGATCTTTTCCACCCGTTACACATGGAACGAAAAACCTTTATTTGGTTCAATATCAATTATAATTTGCATCACACGCAAATCGTAATCTCTATTTATTTTACAAGAATAACATTTGTTGGCAAATCATTGATATGCATGGAGGCGATTGAAAGAAACAAATTCCAATCGGAAACTGGTAAATTATGCAAATTGCCACATCTTCATAGTCATGTGAAGAATGTTTATTGCAAGCACATAAACGTATAATCATAAACTATCGGAATATAACCACAGCAGTTGCAGTTCCAGGTCGAACCATGTTATAAAAAATAATTAATTAGTTGATGGAGATGTGTAGGGTTGATGTGTATCATGCGACGTAGCATAGAAAAATAACTTCAGTTCGGCAAGTGTCGACTTGCCTATCGCGGTAGAGTAACGAAATCATGTCATACTGCTTATCATGCGATGCTTCATTTGTTTTTGTTAATAGTTTAGTTGTGTGCTTTGCGGTTCTTGTATTCAATACATCAGATGTATATAGCTTTACAAAATTAAATAAACCTGCTTTTTTAAAGGCGACATACTATTTTCGAATATTATTTTGCCTACATTTGGTGCGCTCTAACGTTTGTCGAATTTTCAATTCATGCATTTTTTTTAAATTATCACATTACATAGGTTTGCCGTTAACACATTCTAGCTGCGTGTCCGCTACCACCAGCGCGCAATTGAAATCTCCTGGCCTCGCATACGACGAAGTGACATGCTGAAGTACAAAGTGAATTTGAATTTCAGGCGATCAGAGAAATCAGTGGCGATTGTCGATCGACGCACGCATCGAGTCAATGAATTAGCTCCTCTCGTAGTAATTTCTCGATAATATTTACAACAAGATATATAATTATAACATTATTGCTAATAATAACTTCTTTTTAGATAATTTGTTTACAATTAAATAATCATGCTTCACGTCGCGCAATTGCGTTTTGATTTGAATTCGTCGTAATGATTCGTGACCTTAAAAAAACATTCTCGTGTCGCAATAGTCAGCTATAATTAATGAATTGATATCCTAACGTCAGTGTATATAGACTGGTATTGGGTTGTCAGCAGGATTAGGTTAGTTGTTGCTCTTGGTGGAGGCTGGGGTGACGATATTATCGCCGTGCAATTGTTTTTCAAGCTTTAGCTTCAGCGCCACTTTCTCTTCCTTGATCTCCGCCAGCTCTTGGCTAAGTTCTTGGCACAGACGTAGCAGCACTGTGTTCTGCTCCTGCAGCTTCACGAATAGTTCAAATCTGGCGCGATCCTCGGTAGCTAGCGGGCTGTCCCGCGTTTTTGCTGGTTTGCGATAGATTTCAAACGCACCGTGTCTTCGAGGCCCATCCGCTGCGTCCTGAGATACATTTTCTGCGGTCACTGAGAATTGTGCAAAAAGTTTTTTCCTTTCAGCCTCATACTGATCACCTTTCAAGACACAAAATGTACAATTATAGTCTATACAATGCAATTATTTCGAAATATAAGAATTATGAACAAAATTACCTGGGAATATCTCATCTAAAACATTTTCATATTTCTCAAACTGCTCAAAGTCTGCAAACTGAGTTTGGTCTTTCTTCACATGACAATCTTCGGAACGTTGATTGATCAATTGTTTCTTGGTGCTTTGCTGCACGTTCGGACTTATTCGAGGAGGTACCGTAGGCGGTGCCAGATGTTTGTTAAGCTTGTTAAGATCCAAACTGGAGCTACGCCCGTGAGTTTTAAACGGTCTGGGCGGCGGCGGTGGTGGTTTTTCTTTCTTCGGTGGCGGAAACGCTGGCAAACTAACTGGCCCATCGGAAGGCGGGGGCGGAATAGCGCCGGGACCAGGCACGGCAAACTTCTTCGGTTGCGGACGCTGGATTGCGCTCGTGGTCTTATCCTCTGTCTTCTTAGGACTAGCCTCTTCGTCGTCGTTCAGCACCTCTGGTGTCAGCCTCAACGCCACCGGATGCAAGATTTTCGGGTCCATCTCCAAGGCGCCCTTGTGGAAGTCAAAATTCACCGGTTTAGGTCCGGGCGAGGAGACGGAGTTGGTCGGACTGTCAACAAACTTCGTCCATTCCTTGGAAGTTTCTTTCGTCTGCGGTGAGAGAATTGGCTCTGTTTCAGGAGTAACCGCCGCTGTCGACACGATGGCCGGCTTTAACTGCGGCGGCAGAGTGTTTGGGAGTTCGATGTGATTACGCCGAAGAACAACCAAATGCATTGCGGCGCTGAACTCTTCGAGACTGAGCGCACCGTCCTTCGTCACATCTGCTAACTGCCAAATCTTGCGCAGCTCATGGACAGGAAGTCGCGATTTTTCAAAGAACATCCTCGCGACTGGCCCCGCTAGTAGGGCGCTTGTATCCGGCTGCAGAGACTTAAATTGCGTAGTGTAGTAGTCCCGTTGTTCGGGCGTGATGCTCCACACTTCATTCGAGACTTCAGTGTCTTCTTCGCTGCTATGTCTATCGGAGGACTCTTCCTCGGTGCCGAGTAGTTGTCGCTGCTCCTCGGACACCAACCCTTGCCATGTGCTGGTAATAGCCCAACTGCGATCTTGCACACTGTTCGTCGGCGTAGGGCTGTCCGACGCCGTGCTAGACGCGCCAGGGCTGCCTCCCCGCCCTACACTCAACGTTTCGCTGTCCACCTCGCTGTCGGTGCTCACTGAATCATCATTGCGTAGCTCAATCAGGTCCCCTTGAGATTCCAGGTGAGGGTAGGTAAACTGAGGAAGAGCCAGCTCCACTGTGCTTGAGGGCAGTATCTCAGATCTGATAGGCACGTTTGATTGATAAGCGGCGACTAGTTTTAACGCAGAGAAGAACTGTTTGCTGTTCACATAACTGGCACTCTGCGACCAACAGATATCAGCAATCTGCATAGACAAAACAGATGTTTTCATGGTTTACATATGCCACACACAAGTTCAAGAGGAAACCACTAGCATACATGGAAAGGAAAAACGTTAGTTACCTGGTTGACTGTTTCATCAGGCACATTACCCGACTTGATCAACTCCAGCAATTTGTTTACGTCCACTTTTCCAGATTTGTCCGCATCACAACACTGGAAGAAGTCGTAGAAAAGGCGACGCATAGGCTCCGCCAGATAGAGTGCATCCATCGTCGAGTCCGCGCGATCGCATCTACAGGGCCCAGTGGAGGATAGGGCGCTGGCGATGGTGCGAGCGCTGTGGACGGGGAAAACAACGAGCGCAACGGGGCCACAGCTGCACAACGCACGGGCCTGCACACAACCTTCCCCAACACCAGCAGGCTTCGTCTAACCACACTTTTGCCTTATCACCTACGGCCAGACGGTGAGCGTAGGCAACTCGAGCACGATCAATGTGGTTAGGGTTGCAGGAATGTAACCCCACTCCCTAAACATCCAAATTTTAAACTATTTATAATAGTATTAAACATGAAAACAACCAACTGAGAAAACTGTGCCACAGCATTACCATAAATAATTAATCACTTTAATATTGATGCACCCAGCTCCGTATCGCAGCCAGTAACCGTAGCAGCGAAAGCACAGGTTCGAGTCCTGCTGAAAGATATCCCGTATATCAAATAATTTATACTCTCACAGAAGTCAATCTTATTAACTACTAATAAACGTGGTTGAAGTGGAGGACAAGTACCGTGTCTGTTTATACAAGCATGGGTAACAGTACGTTTCATGACATTTGTTAATATCGATGCATTACGATGCTACATGCATTAAATTTATTCTTGGTATTGATTAGTTTTAATTTTATTCACTATCTTTGGAATGTAACTGCATTATCGCCCTTCCTTCTCTCACATTGTTAAAAGTGATGCATGCAAATGTAAAGTTTATATAACTCATTTTTACCAATATATCATTAATCATATTCACAATTGTATAAATACTTTATCACATTTGTACAATACTGAGTCCCTGCTGTAATTCAAGTAGTTTCTTTTAAGATTCCGCACACGCAAAACTCGCAGAAGCAAGTCGCATCAAATTGCAATTACAATAAACAATATGCGTTAGGTACAAACATAAGACGAATTTGTGCGCTAGATGCTCATCCGTTCATCGCTGACTAGCATAAGTGACAATAAGACAGCGCAGGTAAATATAATTTAACTAACCAGGATACAAGACCCTTCATAAGACCAATGCTTACTCACAAGATGAAAAAAAAAAAAAATTAAACGAATAAAAAGATATACAAAACAAAAAAACAATCAAGAAAATGTAAACTTAACACGAATTCTCATAAAATATCAACTCATGGTTGGACGGTGTGTTCACTTTCCTTCATGGAATAAAATTTGGAATAAATACAAGTGTAAATGATGCATAAAGTGTAGCGTGTAAAATGTTAATGGTAACTTTGTATATGATCAAAATGTGAATGTGTAAAAGGAGAATTACGTATTGATACTCTTAAGTAGTATGTTTAAGTCTAAAGCGCTTCATTGCTGGCAATAATCTTGTGAATTGGAGAAAGTTGCAGGACGGCAGTCGCTGCATCCTTCCTGTCGATTTCATACAGACTAGAAACGAGAGCGCCGATGGTACAGTTGGCGATGGAGAGTAGCCGCATGGTGCAGCTGGTGTGTTGGGTGTCTAAAGCCGCGATCCTCTCCTGGGATAATCCCAGCCGTAGCGCAAGAAGACACCAGTCACGTCCGTGCGACTCCGGAGGGTCCAACATACCGCAGAGTTTGAGCTTCACTGGAGCTGGAAGTTCGTTTACCTTCAATGCGCACCCCCATTGGATACTACAGATTAAATCTGGATTATCTTTGAAAAATACCAATTATTAAGAAGGCGATTCAAGCACATTTTGCATTATGCCTACATACCGAACAGTACTAATTGAACAAGACTTTCCTGTTTGTCAGTAATATGATTTCGGAAGGCGACATCCAAGATAGATTCGCTTTCCAACATAGCAGAAGTCACGATATGGGCGTGGAATTCATAGACGTTGGTATCATGCGCTCGTAGTTGCGTTGGACTTAAAAAGCGACGCTCGTAGAGAATTCCTGGACATACACCATAAATCGCCTGCAAAAAACGCATCAAAACGCAGGCAACTTAGCGGTAGGAAGTAAACTTACTTGGGAAATAGTCGCAATAATCTGTTCAAAAAAATAAAAACAATATTTTGAACTCTGTTTTGGTCCCCGAATTTTCACTTCGATATACTCATCCCCATCATCGTCCTCAACCAAAGTAATCAATGTTTCTAAAGAAACTGTGCAGAATTTGGAGCCTTTATACCACTGATACAAATCAATATCGCTGTCAGAATATTCTAATGCTAATTTTCTCATTTCCACCTAAAATCAATGTATTTGGGATGTTACACAAGCTAATTGTTATAGTTCAAATATACCTGAATATAACAAAAAATAGCATTATACATATGCAGAACATTTGAAGCTGTTCGAAAACGAACCCCACCGTAACAACTATCGTTGTTGGAGTATCTAGGATCATCCGGATCCCACAATCCGGCTAAGGTTTCAGTCAAATTGTAGATTGGGAATTCGTATTCAATATCTTCCTCAACCTCACACTGAAATACCACTCAAATTACATCCACGTACACGAGAAGCCATTGAACTCTTACCGGAATACATAAATCCAGGGCTTCTAACAATTCCAACGCAGCAATTGCATCGCATTGATTAAAACAAGCTTGGAAATCCTCCGCAGTGTACACTCCAGTCACCCTGGCATGTTCCAAAAACCTCATTGATAGCAATTCGCCAATTAAACTAGTCCCCAACCAGTTGACATTTAAAACAATCAAATTCTGCACGCAGTGCACTTCGCCCATAGCGTGCAACTGCTGCAGGAGTTCGTAGATATGTTCGTCGGACGTTAAGAGATTAACCTGCGAGCGCAGAAGAGCTGAGAATGTCTTCCGGTTGACTACAGGAAATTGCTCGTACTGCTTCTGTAAAGTAGTCAGCCACAACAATGTTGCCTCAAGTAGGCCTGTCCAGGAACCGATTGTTTGCTGAAATTGTTATTGTCTTTAGTGGAATCAGTTTAATGAATTGTTGACGTTCAATGCAAACATGATGTAGACATGTTAGCATTGCGCATCCGAGTGAAAAATTGAAGCCACAAAACCAAGGAAAAACGTGATAATGTGAAAATATGCAAACAGAAGACAATTAGAAACTAAAAATATCTCATCTTGCTGCAAATGCTTGCGGTAATTTTGACTAAATCTTTAGTTGCATTTGCGGTTAGTAGATTTGGATCTTCTACGTGGTGTCCTTTATATCAAATTGAGGATGTTTCACTACATTTTAGATTATGTTGCTTCTTATTGTAATAACCAATATTTAGTCGAAGCCCATTCCATTTTGGTTAGTTAAACAGAATGTAGCTTTACCAATTAATTAGAATTATTAAAATAGCGTGATTTGAGGGAATGTTCTCATTTCAACATAAAATATCATTACTCTAGTACGCCCTAATAATCGCTTTCACAAGTAAAATTCCATGAAACATCCTCACATATTCTATCTAATTATCGTTCTGATTTATATCTGATCATAAAAGCCGACAGACAAATACGTAGATAGTGTCGCTAACCTTGTGGCAAGGCGTCGTTAACAAATCATATCCAGCCTGCGTACCTTGCCATATAAAATTATCTAGCACTGAGCCCTGCAAAAAAAACACCATTCCAAAGATAACTCGCAAACGGTAATTGGCATGCGTTCCGTTCCTGACACGCACATCAAGATCACAACACATATCAGTTTCATTGAAATGCTCTTGTCGAGCGCAGGAAACACACAGAAGGAAACGAAAGAGTCGCAAATCGAATGATGACTGCGCTGAAAGGCGCGAGAGTGGCACTTACGCGAGCGCAGTCTTGCTTAATGCCGCAGAGAAGAGTCTTCAATTGTTTGAAGGCATAGGAAGCTGGGACGTTGCAATCCATCACAATTGAATCCTTAGAGAGGGTGGACATGTGCGGAAAGAGCTTGAGGATTGTTTCGGTGGTTTTCTGTGCGTCGGAGCTGATCCACTCGCCTTGTTGGTTCTTCACTGAGCGTGTGGCATCAACATGAGTTGCGATGAGAATGATTTTACCATATTCACCTGTTAAACAGCAAAAATGCATTAGAAAGTTAATGAAAGTGTTATTGTGATAAGAGAGAAAACGTGACTCACATGTTGGTAGGTCAGCTTGTTGTCGGGCAGAAAGAAAATTTAACCAGAACGACACTTGATTCACCTGTACGCTTGGAGGTTCTTCAAGATTAAAGAGAATTGCAGTCATTGAGCAGGAATTCGGATACAGAAAATTGTGATATGTCGGGAAGTAGTTTTCTTGGCCGGAAAATTCCCATACTGTGACGACTCCAACGTTTGAAATGTCAACCTAACACACAATTAATGCAATCGTCGTGTTAAAAGTCCGCTTTTCTACTTACACTTTGAACACTGATGCCATTTGTACAATTATGATTCCCAGAAGACTCAAAATTCAATGAATTTTGTCTTGAAGTCAAGTCCATTTCAATTTGAGTATGTAGAGGAGATGACGGACGTGCTAACAATTAGAAAGAAGAGTTATATTCACCAGTAAACAATTAATAACACCACAAACACACATTTGTTACTTTGTAGAGAACTAGATCTTCTAAACAATGCACTAAATAACCCAGCTCCCAAAGATTTAAACAAAGTTGTTTTGCCAGCAGCGCAATTTCCTAAAAGACGAAGCGATAGTCGTATTGCAGGCTTTGATGTTGGTACCAACTGTCTCGCATATAAATCTCGATTTCCTGTTGCTCTCAGTCTGTCCAACAGTTCTGCAATATCATTGTGTCCATACTTTAGAGCTGTAATGTCAGCTCTTATGTTGTCTGCATTTTTTACATCAATATTACATCCAGAAGTACAAAGGCATCTTCAAAAAACATACAAAGTGCAAATTGTTCTCATAATATGATGTAAATTAACATACCTTACTATCTGAATATGTCCATATTTTGCAGCCAAATGCAAAGGATACAGTCCTTTGGAAGTCTGGACCTCAACATTACACCCAAGAGTACATAAAGTATGTACAATGTTGAGCAATCCATGTGAGCAAGCAATGTGAATTGGGTAATTCCCACGCTAATAGAAAAATGATTAATAAATAGTTGTTTAATGGAATTGATATAAGTATAACAATACTTACAGAGTCCCTGACTTCATACTCAGCCCCAGCTTGAAGCAGTGTCAATGCAACAGTTGAGAAACCTTTTTGAAGAGCTAAATGCAAGGCAGGGTCAGGTCCAGAGTCAAGCTCTACTCCACTATCAATGAGATATTTCACCTCCTCAAGCACACCTTTCTTGCAGGCGTACTGCAAGGCAGTGGCTTCCAAGGACTCGGAGGGGCTGTAGGAACTGCCACGACTTAGGGGATCATCCATGACGGCGGCGGTGCATCTTCCTTGCACGACTCGATTGGCTCGCCACTTTTATCCAAACTTACTTAAAGGACGTTATAGATTGATCCAATTCGATGAATTATTAATGCGTTGGGCACCGCTGATACCGATAGGCATTGTTTGTATTCTCCAAGACACCGGCACTCCTCGACCGCTGCTTGCAGGAGCTCCACAGGACGAAAACCCGGCCCATAAAAAATCGATTCAGGTACATAACCTCAAATAACAAAGTGTTATTTACGTTAATTTTGTGTCCGTCGCCTTGTGCTATAGGCTATATCGGATTTATCGAGTAATGTATAAATTCCATATCTCTCATCTGTTATTCTATTGAGTTTTAATTAATCATCATTAGTGTTATTGGTGGATAGAAGCCTAATAAATGTAAATATTATTTAATAAGAAATTTCATTTCTTCTACCCTATTCCCAAAAGGAAATTCACTCATAAATATTTACAATATATCTTAATCATATATCAATTATCATTAACAATTATCGTTGTTTCATTATAGAAAATATTTTTGTTCTACCGGTAAAAATCCTATGGTATGTAACATTCTCAAGTAAGAAGACATACAGTAATCGTTTTGCCAAAAAAAAACAAGCAATCTATAACGCTAAACACCACCCGCAGAGAAGAACCCACTTAGACTTAGACTCACAAGACTTAATGGTCAAAACTTTTTAACAAATTAGTTTTTCTCGACGCATTAAAAGCATAATAAGAATCTTCACATTAAGAATTTTTCAACAGATATAAATTGTTGTTTTCAAATCTGTGCCATAATATTCTACTACTGACCTCTCGGGAGGAAATGAACGCAATGATTAAAGATTCGCTACTCGTCGATTTTCTACATAAAAAAACTGCCATTCATCTTTTCAAGTGACAAATATAAGAAGCAGATGTCGGATAATAGGTGACTGATTAACAATAAATAGTAACTGGCATTTGCAAATGCCGTTAGCCGTAGCCGTTCAGAATTTTATAGATTAACAAATTTAATAACTACTCTCTACGTTGAACCACAAAAAATATGTTAAATATTATATGATGGCACTGAATTTTCGTCACAACTGAAATTTGTAACGTTCTCCGCTTTCAGAGGTGCTGGATTACTAAATTTTGGCAAGCTACGGAGGTCCTCTTTTGTGATTTCCCAAGTTGGAGTAGGCGTATGCCAAGTTGAGGACAAGGATTGAAGTTGGGTAGCACGGAAACTTGCGTTGGATCGTTGGGACAGGGTGGCTTGGTCGTCGAGGCTTGAGGTTGGACTTGGCGTGGGTATTGTATTGTTGCGTTCACCAAATGTAAACACACCATATATTATTAAAATATATTTATTGATTGCTTCAAAATGGACCACAACTATACATCCCCTATGAACCTCAAAAATATCATCATTTGAATCCAATCAGATTTAAACAGTACTGTTGATACAATATATATGCATAGACTCCTAATCTGTTAATATCCTATAGAATGCGGGTGTGACTGAGATGTAGAATATAAAAAATTACAGAAACACTTTTGGAAATTTCTAGGCGGGCGGCAAGTTATTGAATGTGCTCATCGCTTCCCCAAAGAGCAAGGTGATCTTCTTAACTAATCGCGTGCATCGTCTGCCCAATGGGTGTCTGTCGAGACACACCACCAAATCAGCTTGCTTACGCAATCGGTGGAATATGCGCATAAGTTTCTTGAGTAATCGCGCCCTTCGTGCTAAGCGGATAATTCTCGGTCCACGCATTGAGTCATGTATTTCCACAAGATCTTGTCTTATTTGCAATAAGTCAGCAAAAATTGCCTGTTGGGATTCAATGGGGGAATGTGGGCCAGTAGCAACTTGTTCTTGAGACATTGTCGTTCAGCTCGTCCAGGAAAGAATGGCCCAAAGATAACTTTTTTGTCAGTTGGACAATCCTATAATGGATTAGGATGTAGTAGGATATGGAAGATGTTTTCTTTATCATGTCAATAAAAAAAAAAGAAAAAAAAAAAGAAATGACTGGCGCATAAACGACATTGCACGTCTATTTAATAGTAACTACTTTTTTTATCTAATTCTACGCATACTGGAAGAGCAGCAATGAAAATGGGGTAATCAAGAATTTTGGAAATGTTTCCGATCAATGCATGTTTCCGAGTGCGCATTGTTTTGTATTTAGATTGATTTAACAGTATATTTGTAGTCAAATATATAAAATGGTTGCACATTTAGATGTTTATTTCAATCATAGAGCCAATAAAATAAAATATATCAACTTACTTTACAATTCCTTACAAGTCCTTGTTAGTATTTGCTCATTAAGCACAGGATGGATATAGCTGATGCTTCGCACTAGAGCGTCCAGACAAATATGATCTATTGAAACATATCTGTCAAAAACGTCAAACTAATTACGTCAAATTAAACGTTAAAGTGAACGTCACAATAATTTCGTGCAAAGCCATGTGAATGATTTTCTTAGAATAAAGCCATACGGTTGATCGTGCATTGAAATCTATTCTTTATTTTGTCTAATCGTTACTTTCGCATAAAATGCTCCCAATAAAGAAAATTTCCATTCAATAATCTTGCGATTTCATATTTATGTAAATCAGTATTATAACAATGCTTATGTGAAATTCTGTTCGAGTGATGCCATCGCAATCACACTGAACAACCAAATTACTTTACCACTTCAATGCTCCAGTACCTCGCTGCTCTGAAGGGTTCCAAGTAAGTATTCCTGTGAGCCTCTCACCAATACTTCGTCAGACTCGCTCTGTTTCGCATAGGGACAATTCTCAGGACATTATTTCAATGCATGCAGCCGTATAAATGACACTCATCTTAAGAGCTCACAAACATAAGAAAATTGGTAATTATTTCTACAGTTGCTTAGTACAAGCAAGTTTAATATTGAAATCCTAGTAGGTTGATTTAATAAAATTCTATTGACTTGACAAGCAAACATCAAGGGTGACATTACAATTCTGAAATCAGCAGTGCACGGACGTGCTCTCGTGAGCATCGCCGTCGACTTAGAAAAAAAACTATATACTCTAATTGGAATCGAGATGGAAAAGAATGCACAGAAAGTAGAAGGGGCACAACCCATCGAGAAAGCTCCATTACAAAAGTAATATTCATTTATCCATTCAGTTGCATATAGTATACTTATAAATAAATCTTAATAGGTTAAAAAGACGGTAGTGTCGTTATAAAATGATACTCTGATGATACTGTTTCAAACATTTCAGGCCGGTCGGTTCCCTGCTAGAGGGGGAGCAAGATGGTGGCGCCTGGATAACACCCCGCCGTCAATTAAGAAACCGAAATAAAAGGAACAGAGCCAATAGAGCACAAAGAAATGTGGTCATACCTCAAGGAAATGATCAGCCAGCTTGTCTATAATCTGGCCGGGAGCACCACGTCCGTAAACGCAAAACGCACTGCAATAACCAAAATAGGCATTTTCAACGCAAACTGTATCTACTTAATTAAAAAAATTATTGTATATTTTTAATATACTCTGCCCACAACCTTTCGCAGCTTATCTAGTAATTTGTTCTCCTTTGTAAATAATTTGAGGTGCTTACCTTACAAAGTTCTTTCACGACTCCGTTTGTAAACAAATCCCTGTCTGCCAGTCTAGATCTACCCAACTTTCTTCTGACCCATACTGCATTCCCTTCATGGTGGCAGAATTGTAAAAGGTCGTTACATCTCTCAAATGTAGATTATGAGATCTATCTTCGATAGTCATGTAGTCATGTAGGAGACCACCTCAAAAGCTGTCTGCTTATATCCCCACATAAAGTCAAAGAACAAAAATCCTAACTCAATACGTTGCTTGCCAACACCTAACAGACTACCAGAAGAATTCCCTGCGGTTAACGACGCCAGAGAGACTAGAATCGTTCTCAAGAAATAACGTACCATCTTGTGATTCCGTACCACGCTGATATACCATACGCCACAAAATACAGCAGGAACGTAAACAACAATTTTGAAATGAAATTGGAAAATGGAATCTGAGAAAAATTTAGATTTTGCTCACAAAAGGTATGTCTAGACCTAGATCTACTTAATTAAGCACAGTTACACAAAAACAAACTATTTTACACATTTTCTGGCTCCTAGCAACATTTAATTAAATAAATGATTGATGTGTTAATCACATATAAATCATTTTACATCAGAACGTATACACACATCTACATAGCACATATACAAATCAAATTCTACAATCTAATCAAAGCAGGCCCTCAGCATGAATATGGATGATAGGAATGGTAATACAAATAATCCACATTTTTCTGAACTCGCCAACGGATCCGCCAATAAGTAAGTCTTACTTTATGAAATTTCGCAATAAAGTCCATGTTGCAGCCAAGTGTTTTTTGTGTATTCTCACTGAATAACTGCGAGTAGCCCTGGTAGTAGAAGCGCAGACAGGATTTTTAAAGTTTAGGACAATTTAAATTAGTATATGAAGCGAAACGCCGGGTGGACACCTTTTTCAAATCTTGTGCAGTTAATATTTCAGTAACGCTGTTGAAATTATTTTAGCTGTGGAGATAATGCAAACTTTCCTGCTGTCGTTTCTGGAGTATTGGGAGTACATAATCGTCCTATGAAAAATAGCTATACAATAGGGCGAAGCTATCACCCGCACCCTGAACAACCAAATTACTTGTCAACTCCGGGGCTCGTGGTTCGTACACCTGCAGAGATACGAACGTCTATGCCTGTAATTTGCCCACCCGAATTTTCTCAACCCCGACCTCGTCAACGTAGAGTTCATCCAGAAGCAAAATAATTTAAATCAAACTATATGCATCTTATACACACTTTTTATAACGTTGTAGAAATGTATATCTCATAAAAAATCATTAGTACAAATAATTGACTAGATGCTTCTTGTATATTATAAGTAGTAGATTACTAGACGTTGAGCTAAAGATGAGTAACAATCTCTGTCTGTCTTTTTTTAAATCTTCATATTGTGGTGACTTTCTACATTAATATTATAAATCTGCGAGTTCTTAATTAGCTATTTTGTAACGAAATACATGTTTCTCAATTGTTGAGCTTTCAATAAAGTAATGAGATATGACTGAAAATACATTTCTAGTTCGCTTATGTCCTTGTCCAATAATAATCAATATAATACATTCAGTTTATCCAATTGGAAGTTCCACTCTTCTAAAGGTAGGTCACATGGAATGCATGCAGACCGAAGTTCAATATCAAACAATGAACATTTTCAGTACTAACTTGTTGCAGAAATATAGACCGCAGAGTATACTTATAGGTCTGCTCCAATTTCCATATCTTAAGCACAATAAGTGAATAGAGAAGGTCTACATGTTCTTAATAATATCGACTTCCAGATATGTTATAGCAAAACGTACATAAGATAAAATTGAAATTATACAATTGGAGCCCAATTGGTGAGTAGTGTTAATTACACATAAGAAACGTACATGTTGAACACTATTATTTCGAAATCATTGTAAAGTTAGCATGCAAAACTACACAGACATGATACGTATGATTTAAGGACTTCTACCTGCAAAATATGCATACATTGATTTAAAATCTGCAAAAGTTGTAATTTCAACTAAAGCTTTAAATCACAAGATTTGAACATAGAGGGTACCGTTTAAAGAAAGTAAAATTTTTTTGTAGACATCTACACATGAATAAACGAACTGTGAAGTAGTAATCTAACAAATTACAGAACAAACAGAACTCTATAGCAAAATAATCTGAGGCAATTGAAGGTAGCTATTAATGTTTTTTTTTATTAAAAGAAAATTAATGCGTTTCTAACAAATTGTTTGTAAAATTTACTTACACGTAGAAAATCACAATTATTTACTATAGTCCATAATACCTTCTAAATTATGCATTTACATCAATTCCGGTCAATTTGAATTTGACAAATTAATTCTTCGAAATCGTGTAAAAACACAATCAATTCACCTGCAAGTCGACAATAATAACATGCACTTAGCGGGAATCCCAAAATGTTATATTTGATTTGAGATGAACTCCCCAACATTCATACATTTTCTAATGCATCGCGACGCCAAGTTTCCGCGAAATGTGTAATCAAATCAAAGCGTAGAATTTCCTCATGAATTGCTGCCCCCCCCCAAAGTAGCACAAATAGCCTAGAAAACTCAACATCCGGTCTTATTGATTTCCAGCACTTTGCGTTCGGTGCATTTGCCGTGCAATTTCAAGAAAACACCATTGAAAACAAAGATCAACTTATGCTAACCGGATAGACCGCGTACGCAGAAGTCTGGTGAGCAAAGACGAGTGATAGGGATTTTTGGCATCAAGGAAAAAGCGAAATGGCTTTTCTCAGAAATACATAACACTCGCATTTTGCACCGTGGCACCCATAGTAAATTTGCCACAAGATTTTACATTTTACCGAAACGAGAATCTTTTCGAAATTGTGCATTGTCGGCGCCACTTACCTCTACCCCGGGTGTATTTATAGTTTTCTTGGAATCCCCAAGGGACATCTTTATTTTAGTAGATTTTTCCGCGTGTGTATGTTTGTCGTTTGTCGTCATATTTTGAATTATTATTATACACGCTGACTATAATTCTCCCAGGAATTGTTATATTGTACAATTTTTTTCAAATATTTCTAAGTAGTATGAAGCTAGTGAACGCAGTTGAAATTATTTATGCAAGAACAATTGGTTGATGCATAAATTGTTAATTTCATTGGTATTTTAAATTACCTTCTGGAATTGAATTAAATGTAAACGTAGTATTCTTGCTAAACTATGCCAATGAAGTAATAAAATTGCTTCAAGTGCTCTATAAAGGTGTCGCAGCAAGAATGTTAGTTTCCTAGAATTTTGTAGAAACTATTGCCACTCAACCACTACTACCAAGTGAGAAGGAATGTCCCAAAAACCTAAAATTTCAAATTCATGTTGTAAAACTAGTTTAATTTGAAAAAAATCATTTCATTTCTGTGCTTTCTAAAATAAAACAGATTGATGCTTTTTAATTCAATCAAATAAAATTTTCACCGTAATTGACATAAATCCGATTCCATCATATAATAAAACTCCACCGAATTGCAATTACCCTCTAAAATTGTCCTGTTCAAGTACGATAATTTCCAGGAACCTTCCAAGACAGATTTCCACGTATACGGTACTTAGGACTGTAATTGAAATATCGTATCGTCGGAAATGCCTCGATCCAAAACAAATGCTTCCAATAGTACATCCTCCTCTCCTCATTAATATTTCTCAATAATTCTGGAAACATGCAGCTCGTCAAATATTTATTTAATTCATTACCAGTTGTTTATAGTGTGTGCTAAGTCGCCATGTACACTCTTGGCTGCGTTTTCCCCGATATGTGAATTGCTGTATTTCGAGAAATCGTTTCAATTATAACTAGTGAGTGGTTATCAATGGTCGGCTCAGTGTGGATTTCGCGGTTGAATGTCCGAGAAGACATCACACGCGTCTTTACAATACGCAGTATTATGTCGGTGTGAAACGTGTGCTTCATTCAGCACCACGTGTACCCTTCACGCCTACCCTTTAAGGGATCTTGCGAGGCAGCTGGATGCGGCTGATGTGTAAAGGTAGACGTGGAACCTTTGCCAGCTTGCGGCTGTCGTTCTCGGAAGTGAAAAATAAAAATTGAAATGCACAAAAAAGGCCACACGTCCGTGCTACTCACACCGAGCACACCTGAATCGGCGACCATCGGCCCGATGGATGGTGGGACTGATGATGGTGTACCGGGATGGTTCGTTCACATGCATAATACACAAATACTTGGAAAGACAGAGGCCCTTGTGGAGGGCCAGTGTCTGACGCGCGCGCGCGCTCTCAGCCTGGGCCCGAAATTCCACGAAGAAAAAACCCTCGTCATCTCCGAGAATTTTATACACACTCGGATTTTTTTCTTTGCTCCACTCGTTTCGAGTTCGAAACTATTTATTCTTTTACTTTCTAACCGACGTGTGTTCCCAGAAATGACTTAACAATACATGTCATTTTGATTCGTAGCTGCACCATGGATATGAAGACGAGGAAGGCTTGAGGGTGTGCCAGAGAGACTGTATGGATAGAAAATGGTCTAGTTTAGACAGGGTTTAAAAGAAGCTGCAATTCGTGGGGAAGTACCCTCTGCCCTGTACATTTACTAGGAGCTACTTCAATTTGCACGCCGCGCGTCATCGGCTGTTTCTTAACTCAACCGGAGTTTGATTTATCCAGGTAAACTTTGAGATGACCTTAAATCTTCCGGTTTTAACAAATTCAAATACAACGCAATCATCTTGGAATAACATTGGAAGAACTAAATTATTGGGAAAAAATTCCCAGCAAACAGAAGAAGAAATCTTAGAAATCTTCGTTCCCAATTGAAGTAATGGAGCCAATTTTTCTGCTTTCCTTTGAAAAAACAACACTCCTCATTTCTGGGCTGGTGGTACTAAATCCAAGACTGTTGAATGAATACATAATTCAACTTGCAACATGCCATAAAATTACAAGAAGCTACGTTAATTTTCACGCCGCATTAGAACCTTCAATCTCATGTTGCTTTCAGTTGCGTAGACGAGCTTCTTCTAATGCGCTTTTTATAACTCAACGAGAAAAGATCTTGCTCTACAATGTTGCCATTGCTATTGTTGAGGTCAGCTATAAGCATCATTTATTATTTACGAGAGGCATGCTTTGAAACGCCGTGAGTGTTTTATGTCCATGAAGCATTGTTAAGCGATAGCGCTTTGGCCGCAAAGAGAGCTTTTACTTTCCGGATAGCTTTCAACGGCCTACACGTGCGCGGTCCAGCCGTAACTCGGTTGATCGTTGTTTTATTCATCTGATGTGCCACTTTTCGGGATGTGATCCGACGTGCCTCTTCCTCTGACGTTGCTTTTCCATGTTTCCATGAATGAAAGGCGGTCGGGTTGAATGAGCACGCAATTTCAATGAATATAAATTACCCAGTATGGTCGTACATTAGTAGTCCCTCCATTAACAAAAAAAACACTCAATTAAAGTTATCACGAGTTGAAATGCGATGTCAATTAACTTTACAAACATTGCAATCATTTCTAGGAATAGCAATTGACTTGCAACAATCGCAATAAAATGTTTGAAGTGTGCAAATATTTGTTTGTTCATCGAAAATTAAACGAATCATAAAACAATTTAGTAATCGGGTTTATGTCTAAATTTAAGAACAAGTTGTAAACTTTAGTTCGTTGCCCAAATTCGTTAGAAAACTACAGTTTAGCTGCATGCGCTTAATTATCGATTTCACGACCAAAGGTACGCGACACCAACGCCTTGAGTTCAGCAGTAAATGAAAACAAACTGTGGTTGCATGTATGATGATCATGATGATAGCATGGATCTTCTCCACGGATGTCGCAATTCGTCTCGTCAACTCCGATCGCGTGTTCACCGCTGTTTGTTTTTTCATCTCCCCGCTAATCGTCTACCACGAACAGTGTTCACACACAATTATTGTCTTCCGAAACGAAAACGTCGGTAATTAACAACAATTATTCAAACAACGTGCATTATCAATACGACATAATTCATGTTCCGAGAAATGCGGCGGCCCGAGCAAATGATACCGAACTGTAAAATAATTGCTTTCGCGGTACAACCGTAGGTCGTTGTCGATTGGTTACCATCAACCGCCGCCTCTGATGAAACAACGCTGACAACGAGCACACAATGCGAGAACGCTGCTTCCGCGTATTAATTAGCTTCAATTGCAAAATACCACTTCAGGAAGAAGCATCTGATCTGGTCTAGTACCACTGCCCCTGCTTCAAGTCTTATCATGTCTGATACCAACTTACGTCGCCATGGTGCCACCAACCGCAACGGTGGCCCACTTCAAATGTTTATGATTAGAGTGCTAAAGAAGCTCAACGGGGGGATTACAGTGACGTCGTCGTTACAAGATAAATATAGGAACCATTCCGGGAAGCCATTCGCATCGTCCGTCTTTTATTAATGATTTTATTGTTGATGGCAGAGGCACCCCATGGCCATCTGGCCCCGGGTTTTGCCCCCGAGGCAGAAATCAATTCCCAGAACGTACGCGTCGAACACATGCATTGCAACGCACGCAACACATCCGAAATTCGGAAAAGCGGGCGCATTTTTTTTTGTTCCGCTGGTGCGTATGCCCCAGCCAAACATGCCCTCGCATGCGTAGACCATGTGTGGTGTGAGAGGTGCACGTGGACCGCCGCCGTTCATTGCATTAACGAGCGAGGCCGTGCCTGCGTGACGTGTGAGAGTTTACGCAGAAATGCGCACAATGTTGAATGGTTTTGATCGTTTTAATTTTATTTTTAGTGCTTGGTATATCCCTAGAATCTAGATCTGTGAGGAATGCTCCCAGACGTAGGATTGCAACGAGACGGAATTTGTTTTGATTCTTGACGTCATCCCGGATGACGTTGGTTACAATAACAAACACCATATTTTGCCAAATGTATTAATATAATTCTTGAAGTATGTGCGTCAGAAGAGAAATATGCCTTTTATAAATCATACTTGGACTTGGACCTGGAGTTATTGAAGATCAAGTCAAATCGTAAAGACACTAATCGTATAATAGGTGCTACAAAGTGATAAAAATTAATATTTTCACTTACACTAGATATATTATAAAGTTACAAAAATTAATTTCTTAAAAATTGCGCATTAAGAATAATTAAAGTAGGTGAGATGCGCAAATTAAATTCTTCTACTCCTTGATACTCAATACTTCAATTACCTTGACTTCTTATTTCACACCACTTCATTTCGCACATTTCATAAATTCTATCATTCTAGATTACTGCAATAAGAATATCTTTGAAATTTTGAAGTAAAAGCTTACGAAATTAAGTGCTTTGAAGATTGAAACACCACTGTTCTTCTTAAAACTAATAATTCTTAAAATTGCTTGACACAAATTGTTATCATTCAAAAATCTAAACAATAACCATAATATTCATAGCTCCAAATATTCAGATAACATGTGGACATCTAGGTCCTAGCATAAATAATTATGTTTCCATCACTTCAAAGTTCTTATTTTCTTTCTTATTATATATGGGTTGGTATAAAAAGTAAGAAATTTTATGTTGTATTTGTACAAAAAAAAAATCATGTACGAATCCACCAAAACCACCTCTTTGAATGAAATGCAAAGAAAACTGATGAATACGTCGTACAATGCAATCAAATAATACCTATTCCTAAATCGTTGGCGTTTTACCTTTTCATGTACAACGTGTAATCAAATTGTTCTTAATTGGCAAGGGCTGTCTGAAAAAACATCAAACATTGGGAAATTTCAGATTCGACGTGCTCGAATTGAACATGGCGTAAGTAACCAAGTTCCGAGTACAATTCAATTGCGGTTGCACACAATGAGGTCATCAGTCGGGCGTGTATGACTGTGTTGCACCGTTAATTTGATAGTAAACACCGCAGAATGTATGTCTCCAGCAATTCGTCACGTCGGAGTGCGTACCGTATTCGTTTTCATTTCCATGTAATGCGAAAATTGCTTGCCACATGCCGCAAGCGTGAAATTTTAATGTTAAAACTCGGTGTGCTGAGTTAATAACATTTCGATAGTAGCAAATAAATACATGCACATGGCAGATAGTACCAACCGCAACGTGCCGTGGGTAATTAATCGTCTTCCTCGAAAGCGTATGCAAAGTCCGTCTTACGCCGATTTAGGAAGGCGCCGAACTTGGTGATCACCGCGGATTCGGTTTCCACGAACACGTCGTCCAGGTCGTCAAGCGTGCTACCGGGAACTGTAAAAGACGATTTTATAGCGATATTTTTATGAGCGGCCGTTTTTGTTTCTACGGCTTTTTCGTGGGATCACCGTGATTGATTTATTACCTTGCGGTACGATGTCGGAGTCGAAGATGTCGTAGAGTGTATCATCGTGCACGTAGCACCAAATTCGCAGACATTCCAGACGTTGCAGAATCTAGCAAACAGAACAAGCAGGATGGTGATGAACGTTCCGCGAAGAGAAATGATAGAGTGCTCACCTCCAGAAGGTAATAAATGTCGACGGGTTTTATGATGTTGAAACGAGCGCTGAGACGGCTGAAAGTGATGCAAGGAAAACTCAAGCAGTATGAGAGAATAATACTGAGCCATTTGTCTAGCACTGATTCGTCCACGGTGCCATTTATTCGAATCCATGGACTAATCTTCAGACGTTGCCCACTGCACTCTCTGCAACACATGAGAACACGTCCTGTACTTTCCAACGAATCATAAAATGCAATAACATACGTGTCATTAGTGGTATTGTCGGTGACCAGCGAAATGGTCCAGCAATGTCGATAGTTGTGATGCACAAAGTAAAAGTTACACACGCCTAACCGGAGCACCAGCCCGATTGATATTAAATAATCAAGAATTTCCACATCAATTCCTACAAATGTTTTCTGTAACATAAATATATTAATTGTCTCGGTGATCTTGATTACGAACTGTCTGATATTGTATTGAGATGATTGAGATGGTTGTGTTGTTGGCGCACTTCGTTTCCACTAAGCAGTGCATATGTATGGAAGATATGTATAATTAGTATTATATTGATTACATTGGTTGGAATATATTTGTATTTCTTATATGGAGTTGATTTGCATTGATTTATCTGGGAGATATGATGTTGCCTGCTTATTAGGACTTATGGAACCCAACTTACTTTTATTTCCGGACTGGTGGCACCAATAAAATTCTTACTGTAAATAAAATTCGCAAGTTCTTCGTAGACTGGTTTTAAACTAAACGATTGTTGATCCATTGGAATATTTTGAATTATGGCGTCGCTTAGCACATTTCTCAGAATATCATCGCTGACGTCCTTGATGCCCTCATGCCAATTCCTAAAGATCGCGTCGTCTCTCGTCAGCATTTCGTCGAAGCGTATGCGACAGGTCGGATAACGAACGATAAAATGTTCGTTGAGCTTCTCAAGTCGTTCGTCGTCATCGAGTTCCGGGAAGAGTCCCTTCGTGAGCATGAACGCCATGTCGGAGATGCGCCAGCTCTTATGGCGCCGATCGGCTTTACCGTAGTTACCAAAGTCAGCAATTTTTGCAGTTTGTGGCTTGGTTGATGTGAATTCTGTATTACCATCAATTGATCCATTACTGCTAATCCCTGGCGGAAAACTGACTGGCGTGGTTAATTCCTGCCCTTTTCCAACCAAGTTCTCCGGAGTTGCTTCACAATGCATTTCGGCCTTCACTGCAACTGATTCAGTAGTAACACCTGAAGAGTTCTCCTCTGCACTACTCTCAATCGATTTGGGATTGGTTTGATCATTAGTCAACATTGCGCCATTAGCATCATCTTTCCCGACTTCCGGTTCTTGCTCTTGAATATAACTTAGCAAAGTACTCTCCAGTTGCTTAATGGTGTCAGGGTCGTAAGAACCATCATCGGTGTCCTGTGACTTCTTCATTAGTTCAGTATAGCGTTGCGATAACTCTTTAATAAGTTCACTAAAGTCGCTCATTTTCGGATTCAACGAAATAATATCTTCAGGTAGGTCAAACACCCAGTTCAAGTTACGTAGCACTTGAAACTCACCCAGGCCCAATCCGTGACCGTGCTCAAACTTCTCAAATGAAAGCCCCGTTGTTTTAAAGTGATCGAACCTTAGAATCATTGCCATCAGAATTTCATGCGCTTCAGTAAAAATACAATGAGGAAACAGGGTAATTTGCTTAAAGGTGTAGTTAAATGAAAGATTATAACTAACACCACTCATCAAAATGGTACCCTCACGTCCCGATTTTACCTTCTTACCAGAAATAATCTGATAATCACGCATATTTACCAGTGCCGCTCGGAGCAATTCTTCCGAGAAGGTTTGATAAACTTTGAGCAGCTGGAAAAGCCATTGTGGGTCATTTCCCTTAGCCCCGAATGAACAATGAATCAGCGATTGAATTGTATCCAGATTAATCTCATCCTCGTTGGTTGGATCTTTACAAAATGTATCTTCGTTTTTCAGATGTAACTTGTACCGATTTACAGCGCCTGGTCGCAGATAATCCTTCAAAGCAATATTATCTATATTCCTGTCCCCACTGGGATTTGCCCTAAACTGCTTCCACATATAATTCGCCAAGTACAAGAAGGAAATGGTTAAGTGAGACTCACTGATAACCCTCGCAGAATTTCGTTTAAGATCGTTGCGTATATTCCCGAAGTACTTCTCGGTATAGAAATCAGAAAGCATGTTAAAGTTGATCCCTTCTTTTTGATCGTCGAGGTTATTTCTTTTCCGCAATTGAACCGACCTACGCTTATATGCCAAAGATGTTTTCTTCGTATACTGCGGCAAAGTACGATGGATGAAATCTCGAATTATTGTATTTCCAATAGTACGCTTCTTATTGAATGCAGTTAGATATTCGTTGCATTCCATGCACACCATGATGAGATCATCCTCTTCGTCCTTGAAAATCGCTCGTGATTTGCCCATTTTATCGAGAATTATCTTATCGATCATATCAACACGGATGCGATTCTTTCTCATAATTTTGCGAGGTTTCACTTTTCGAAGAATCACTTTGGTTTTCCTACTCCGCGCCTGCTTCTTCATCACAACGTCCCTAGAACGTGCGGTGCTGTTAGCTGTAGTCCTGTGAGAAGCTACTCTTGTCATTTTCTTATGTCTACGTGGATGCATCTCGCTTACTTTTACCGATTTCACTTCCTCAAGGTGCTGCCTGCGTAATCCAACAACTGGGTGTAAATTGCTTAAATACCTTTTGGGAGCTCTGGAATACCCATACCAGTTCTTCTGCACATGCAGCCAGATTGAACTATCTGAACAACATGCACCTAATCTATCACCGGGGAGATAGCCAATATCATTCCTTAGGGCACTTTCCACGGTTTGTGGTTTCAAAGCAGCTGACAATAGTGGCTTTGCATGGACAAACTCTAATTTTATGCTCTGTCCAATAACTGCTGACCTGTTACCTAATTTAGTATTCACTGAATGATAATACATGTCGGCCCAATACTGTTCAACATCAGCTGCTGTTTGGAAGTTGTACTCCAACATGGGATACTCCTTTGCTGTCACATGATGATACCCACGCTCGCTTGAAGTTGTATCAAAAATAATAGCTTTGTTATTGAGATAAATAAAAACTTGATCCTTTTCACGCATTTTCTGAGGTCCGAATTGGACTAGACCCATGTAGGCCAGCAAGCAGATGATCTCATGAATGGCAAATATATATTTGCGATAGCCGAAGAGCGCGTCTTTAATATGAGGTGGCATGTTCTTCACGATGAAGTGTTTCCTCACGGGATGATTCAGATAGCTTGGCAGTTCGGGAATTACGTATGTCACATTGTAGACTTTAACAAACAGCGAAAGGGGCATTCGCAGGAAGATATCCGAAATCATTGCCCATCCATTTGGCCAATTCCTGTGCTCTGGTAATGGAGGCACAAACATTCGCCAAGTCCCAGTTCGGGAATACAAGGTGGTGGCTTCTGACATAATACTGTCTATACTCTCCGAATCACAATGCTGTTGAAATACCGAATGCGCTACATCTCTCGCAATCGGTGCCCCTGTATACCCACGCATGAGGTAAAACATAAACTCGTGCATGATGCGCATTTTCGTAACTTTGGGACAAGTCCCATAAGTCCTTCCGATAAATCGATTGTACTTAAACCGGCGCCTAACTTTATTGGGAACTTCACATTTGCGTTCCTCCTCTTCAAACAGCTTCCGTTTGGCGTACATTACAAAACTATTTTTAAACTGATCCACGATACTTTGAATGAGCAGCTCGACATCCGATTTAGCTTCAGTGATAACATTCTTCGTGCGGACTATATTCCGAAATTTGACAATAATTTTAACAACACAAAACTCGCCATTTTTGATCATTTTTGTAAGAATCCGATGGAGACTTTTCCTATCCACACGCGCATTATAACCTTCCGCTGCTTCCGCTTGATAGATAATGCCCTGTATCTTATTGAGATCAATCACGCATTTCTGATTACAAACAGCATCCCTGATTATCTTCACCCTGGTCTGTACGCGTTGGGAGTCGCTAATGAGTGGGCGTACGACTGTAAAATCTTCTGGGCGTGTAGACATCACTATCATCGTTTCCACCTCCTGGGTGTCCTTTGCTACGCTGAGAATACGTGGCTTGGGACCCATGTACATCTCCATAAAAGCGTTATAGAAAGTCTCCTGAGACAGGTTGTCTTCTACAAGGGCAACTGAATTCACCACATTTGCTACATTCCCAACATGCTGCGCATTGAGCTTGTCCCGAAGTGGCACATCATTAGCTTCAAAGTGTTCGATAATCGCATCTCTAACATCTTCAGGCACTTCATCTTTGGGCGCCTGGTGACTACCGCATATGCTACTGGCAACGGATTGAACGGAATTAAATTCCTCCATGGCCTCATCATCAGAAGAGGAAAGCGTATGAAGAATGTCCGTCGGTTTATCTTTCAAATAATAGTCGATATCTTTGACTTCATAGCTGGAATCGAGCAAGCAGGTGAAGGGCTTAAAAGATTTGAGTACTCTCTTTACAGGATGTGTTATTTTTTGACGGATAGGAACATCATTATATGTTGAAGTGATATCGAATTTGCACCAAGGCACAAAAGGCAAACTTGACTTTTCGTCTTGATTTGCTTTCCCGAGGATAGTAGAAAAAAACTGCTTTACATTCGTACCACTCACATTGTTCGTATTGCTTTCGAGAACTTTCAAAGGGCGTAACTCCACAACATTAAACAGATGTTGATTGGAGAAATAAGTAGCCAAATTCTGAGTGTCTTTTACCTTTCTAAGTACCTTAATAGTAGTATGAATATTCTCAGTTAGCTCACATCGACTATCATCCTCAGATTCTGATTCTGTTGCATCTTTCAAATCACTTTCATCTACTTTGAGGAGATCTGCTAAGAAAGCATACGTTTCATCATGCACCTCCTCATGCTCAGCCTTTATTGGAATGTCGGTTATTGGCTTCCCTCCAACCTCCTTCTTAAATTCAGCAGCAATATAAAGCATAAAATGTTGTCTTTTTGCATCACACATTGTCTGTGTAATATCCCCTCGTTTTAGCAAGACCTTAGAAAGATTCCTCGCTGTATAATAATCCACATCCGCACGTGTAGCAATCTTTCTCATAGTCAGACCTTTAATACCACCTTCATAAATTGCATCATAAATCCGTTTCAGTACCATTTCTCCACTGATGGATTCACTTTCTAGGTCGGAGTCCGAAGAAGCGATCCCATCATCATCAACCTTGTCCTCCCGAAACATTGAATTGATATTCAAATTTGGATTACGCAGTTCAAAAACTTTTATAATCTTTTCTTTCTCCTTCGCTTTTTGTTTCCACTCAGTGGGAGCTGCGCCTGGATACAGACTTCTATATGGTAGTGCAACATCAGTCTTCACAAACTGACGAAATTCAAGCGATTTGATCACCTTGGTCAGCTGGTATTTCTCCCAAATAAGTCTTCCGAAAATTCGTCTTAACTCCATGTACTCCATGCGATACTTGGGCTTATCTTTTATCAAAGAAACAATATATTCTATAATAATTTGTCGTTGCGACTTAACTTCATTGAAGAAACGATCCAGATGGATCAAACCACCAGTGGATGTAGTATTCCCATATCTCATGTGGAAACTCTGCTTAGCAACCAGTTTCATCTGCTGAAGTTGATTTCTGTAGTAAAAGAGTGTTTTCGGATCATTCACAACCTCACTCAGAGAATTTGGTCCGGTCGTGAGCTCCCCTTGTCGCCTGGACCTCCCAATTCTCTCCAGAATATAATACAACGGTTGAATTAACACATTATTGGTATCCATAATTCTTGGATCTGCAAAATGGGTTACCAAAGCATTGTTTCGAAGTTCCTGCGAAGCAACTAATACCAGCGAATTTCCTAGTACTTCCGCGTCTATCAAACTCATATCCCGTACTTCGATAGCTCTCCGAGTTCGGTACGTCGAACATGATCCCATTATATTCTTATGCTCATTTTTCACCGCCTCAAACGGGTAAATATCCACGCCATGTTCACTATTAAGTATTAATTTCCTTCGCGGTACCTCCAATTCGTAAAATTCTATAGAATCATATGGTTTCACGCTATCCCATATAAAGTTAATTAAATTCCTTGAAATGGGTCTTACAATAGACCAGCAAATTGCAAGTCGTGTGCATAGTGCTTCTAGAGTGATCCCATCTAAACCCTCAAGTGCAATTTCATCAAAAATAGTCGTAATAAATTGTGTATACAATTTACCAACATGCGGCTGTCGGTTGTTAAGAGGAATAATTGCATTTTCATCAACTGCCACTCCTGACAATCCAATATCAATACATTCCTCATCTTGCATTTCCTCATCGTCATCCCGATTATTCGTCTCTTCTATAGAAGTATTCACCAAAGAATCTGTGGACTGCCCAGGATTCGGTTTAAATCTTTTTATTCTAGGCTTCTTAGATTCTTTGGAAGACTTCCTGATCCGAGACACTTTAATTGCTCCAATATCAGTAATAGAAATATTATTCTTTGATTGTGCAATAGATGATCCTGATACATTTTCAGATGATTCAGATGATTCAGCTGATTTCGCTTGATTTGAAGAGGTTGATTTTCTGCTTCGTTTTTTGCTAGGCACCGTTTCCGAACTCATCTTAATAATCTTAATTTCTGTAACAAATAATGGATCCCATCAAATAGACTGTGCAAAATGAATCCAAGTAATAAAATAGCAAAATAGTAATGTCTAAAGAGCATGACAAGCTCGACTTAATGTGTGTTTCGAATCCAATATTTGAATTCGTAGAGTTGATTTATAAATAGACTTCCAGGTATTAGCAAATCGAAGTAAAACGACGAAAGTAAGACGCAATGGGGGAAATTTGTATGATGAAAAACGAATCCCCAATCGGGCAGTAGAACGACAGGGTTGGTCGCTAGGACTTAGAAAATCGATCCTAATTTACTTTTTGTAATATACATTACAAGGTGAAACTCTGCGCATACAATAAAAGTGCTACCGCTCCCACGTAAAGTGTTTGCTTTTCATACCCTGAAAGTCGGTCATTAAATGACGCTTCATTAAAAGGAAATGCTTGACGTGTGCTGGAAACACTTGTAATTGCAGAAGTTGATGGTCTTCTACGTAATCTACAACTTTCAATTACAAAACCACTATGAATTATTATAAAAGGCATCTTGTTATATTTGAAAACAGGTGGTACGAATATATTCTAGGGACCATATCAGAGATTGCAAAGTTCTCCGAAATAAGTAAAGGAAGTGGCGGGGGAATTACAATCGTAACAATTTAGCATAGCTGGATAATATTTTTCAAATAAAAATTCCACCACTTCAACTTGCTTTGTGTGAAAAACAAAATGTCGTATTAAAGATTCGAAGAAATTTCTGAACTGCTCAGTATTCTACTTATTATGCATCGATTACAATGGTTATTATTCCATCTAATTTATTGTCTAAAATTCCAGTATCACTTTAAATTTTTCCCATTACTTACTCACTTAAAGAGAATGGTAGAAAAGTTAAATTGCACAGAATAAGTATAATATGCCCAGAAAAATTATAACGAATTAAATAAAGAAAATTGCTTGATATTTTAATTAAAACACAACAGAAATTTGTGTGGCAGAATATAGTTTTGTTACGTAAACTCGTCGTAGTTGAATTTCGTAGAAGTGAACAACATTTCCTGCCTTGTGAGATTTTTTTCTGAATACCTCGTTACTCCTTATATGTATTGCCATCAAAGAAACTGAAATTGGAACAATTCAGTAAATTGTTATGTAAAATCACTCTCATTCCCAATTATCTTCAATAAGTGACATAGATATAATAAATAAGTTTTAGATATATTTAAGTTCATTTAAGTAGGTGACCATTGAAAGTGGCTATAATAGGTCAAGTACACTTTGACCATTCCATTCATTTTGATATCATCTCCATTGTCAGTTGAATACTTCAACAGAAATTAATTGTAAGCAAAATGTATGTTTTCACATTGCGATGAATCTGCAAATTCAATGCAGGATTCAAATCATAATAAATTCACTACAATTTGTACTTGCATTTGGCAATTTATTTCCATCACTATATGAAAATATTTTATTTAAGCGTTTCCATTCTATTATAAGAATACACAGGAAGCTCCGATGAAGACAGGTAGCTGGAAATTCATGCAAAACAAGTTGAAATTGAGTATAAATTACTACTAAGATGAAGCGAATGGGTACAACGACAGAGTAAAAGTCTTCAGACACATCAAACTACAAACTATAAGTCATGTGGAAATTGCCATTTTCCAAATACCCTCGATTCCAAGGCCATCTACGTTAGCCGCAGTCCGTCAGCAAGCAAGCAGACCATTTCTTATCCCCTTCGAAGTACCTATTCTAGGTATTGATAAAAAGCTTATTAACATATGTGCCATTTCTTAAGAGGTTTCAATCACACAAGTCGACTGCCTTTGAAATGTTAGTAACATGAAATTCTGAGAAAACTTGCTTTAATTACTATAATAACATTTTTCGTATGCACTTTATGCACCCTGCCCTTTCTAAGTAAATGAAGAGCAGCACAATGTTCGCGCGATGATAATAATTAATTAAAGACTAGACTTGCTCGGTCACCGTTTCCATAGAAGTTGCTTGAGAGTTGCTTTTTGAATGGCCCGATGATTAGCAGTTGTGATAATGCTATCACCACTAACACGCTCGCGTTACTAGCAGCTGAACTTGTAGAAGCCTGTGGTGCTATTATAATCAATCATAAAGCGGATGTTAATGCAAAGATAAAACGGACGGCTTTGCGTAAAATTGTGGTTCTTAGAAATCGCGCATTGATCGATGAAACCTGTGACTTGCGAGTTTTATGAACAAATTCGAAGAAATGAATCTCATTAAATTATAAATTACTGGGACTTTCTTCTATGGTGACAAAGTGTTAACCATCAAAGCAAATAATGAATTCATCATTTTTTAAAGAATAATATGTTTATTCAAAATTCACAAACAATCACAAATAGATGGCCTTTCAGGGAAATGTTGCTACTAATATATATCGAAGAGCACAATAATTTTCAGGCCGCATTAACTCTCTAGATCCTGCATTTTCTGGCCGTTTCAAAAAGTCACAACCTTCTCAAAAACTAATTTTGTAACCTTAATTAAAAATATGATATTGTTTAAGTGTTTGATGTTTTTCATTCATTTAACTGTTCGTAACGGAATTAATTTAAATCAATTCAAAAGTAGCTTTCAAATATAAAGCTTCTGTGAAGTTGAAAACACCTAAATTTGTAAATCAAACTTATTCCTATTTAATTCGGTTTAGTTTCAATATATTTTCAATATGAAGTCTCATTTTGCTGGTGTATTGTACATTCCCTGTAAAACATCAGAGAAATTCGTTTTTTCATCAATTCCTCATTACAACGTTTCTATGACTAGTAACAATATGTTAACGCTAATGTCGTTTAACAAGCACCATACAATAAATAGAGAATTCCTAGTAAAACCAATATCCTAACAAACGAAAAAAAAAATACTCAGCGCGTTTGTTTACCGATATCCGCGTTATCGGCGCCTTCCACGAATTCTTCACACCAGGCGTCGATAATAGAAGGATACTGTGCCTGGCCGGGTGTATTTTTAACAGGTGGTTACTGCGTGGTGTAACACACCGTCGCCAACGCATTAATAAGGAATTATCGATTGGAGCCCTCGCGCCACCTCCACCAAAACAAGGACACGTCGTGGCGCTTCATGTCAATATCAGCAACTTGTTGTTACCTAGCTACCGGGAAGAGCCAAAAACATGCTAATTCAATAATAATACTCACTAAAAACAGTATATAAGAAGCTATAAATAGAAAAACTTGATAGGAGCAAAATGTATCTAATGAAACTGATGATTTCCGAGAATTCATGCGCTGCGCTTATACATCCTTTGGCTGGCGTTAAATTCCCAGTATTACATTGAAATTACCGTACGCTGTATGTCGCGTATGTGCGCCCAACACACGGATATAGCACGACGAAAATACACTTGGAAATTAACCCAATTGTGTTTGGCTTCCAAGACGAAGAACACCAGGCAAACAAACAGCTTGTGAGAAATTTATAACCGCTAGTTGGAAACAATGTTTACGGTCGTCTTTATATCTTAATTCAGCTTCTATCAAGCACGGTTCGTCCAATAAAATAAAACATTGCATTTACTAACTCAATTCTTTTCAAGTTATGGATTATTTATCCTAGGATGTCTATTTTTGGAGCCTCTTAATCGATTGAGTATTTCGCGAGTAGTTTCCGTTTGATGATTAGTGTATTTATTATTAAATCGATGTAGTGCACAATCGTTTCCAAAAAGTGTTTAAGAAATTGTTAACGAGAAATCTGCGCCGTATTTATATTCACTTGAGTGCCATCCGAAGTGGAACATGCAGGTATACTGGTATTAATCGCTTTCTGAGAATGAAGTATTCCGAAATGATCGCGGTTAACTGAAAATCAAAATACATTTCACACAATTACGTGTTTTATAAGATTTAATTCCATGAAATAAAAAGTACTTCGAAAAGATATTCAACGGGTAAAGTACCGTTACCTTCTGAATGAGATGCAACTCAATACTATTATTCATAGGCGGGATTATACGTGACGCAAATACAATGCGACGGCGCCACGATGAGTCCTGGGCCTTTCGAGCTCACAGTGGCATCCCCACCACAATAAAGACGTATATACCAGGGCAATAAACTAGCAGAGCTCATTCTTCGCGCGACACGAGGTGCGGACACCCTGGCAACATAGAATTTCATAAAACAACAAACATTGATTCGGCTTAAGTCAATCAAAAATGAATCAATTTCTACGCGAATTGATAAATTAATTCCATTGTACACTTTGATCATTCATAAATCCTCTTACTTGTAAAGCGTTATTTCTGACTACACTTCAACACAATAAATTCTTGGTTATTAAATTGAACATTCGTTAAAATAAACTGAATTTATTAAAATATCAGCGGACTTGATTTGACTCAATTAACTCCGAATAGCAGGACCCGGAAAACATTATTATTTATTTATTCATTCTCCTACTGTCTACTCTGTAACTCACGGGGAGAGCATTATATCAGTCCGTATAATTCAAACTGATTGCTGATCTGAATAGGAGATTATCGGGCAGATCATTGTAATCAGCGTTCAACCGTGGATGGAGTTCGCATTCGAACACCCTCGTAATGTCGTCCTGAATGCAACAGCACGCTTCTGGGAAGCAGCACTTTGGGTGAAATCGTTGCAGATTCTAGTAATTGGCGTTTTCGTAGCTGCAGTAAATTTAGACCGAAGTGACTCAGCCGAACATTGCCCGCCTGTTCAATTTTAACACCAAAGAATTATATATAATCCATTACGGGGCGTATTATTAGCGGTTCGTGTTAAAAATGAATTTCTGTTTTATTTATAGCTGATGTGTAATGTCTTTTCACCTGGCTACACGCTTTGCTGTTGGTGTTCCTACACACACGTGTAATCACCGGTGATTCGCGTGAATCGCTCGTTCCGCGTAAGACAACGAAAACGACAACATTGAGGTAAACATTGTTCGCATACTAATCGGCTGTGTTAATGCGCTCCTCGACGAATTCATATTTTGTATTTCAATGCATTTCAGTGAACTGCTGCAGTTATCGCTCCTTACCCGCATTACCGCCGCTCCGACTTTCCAATAAAGCGATAAAAATATTACAAGAAAAATGCCGACTTTCAACAGCAGATTATTGTTAATAGTTTACGTATGAATCGTAAATGCGACTTACCAATACGTGAAAGAACATGTCATCAGGCAATCCTGCAAATTGAAATTCAAGGAAAAAGCCGCGCCATGAAAACGCGAATATTTATATTCGCAATTAATTATGTTCATAGGAATTGCCTGCTAGTTGATGAAATGTTTGACGAATTGTATTCGTGTTGCATTAACACAAGAAATGAGAACATTAGACACATCTTCTGCGTGGAAAACAACTTTAATGGTGTCAACACCTTAAGAAGTAGGAAAGTATAGGTTGCAGAAACACACATCAAACAATTGATAACTTTTCCTTTTCATCTTCACCGGGGTGCAAAAATTAACCAGGAGTTAAAAGTGATGAGCTTAGAAAAAATGTTTTAGATATACTACTGCAATGAATTTGTGAGCTTAATTCCAATTAAACTACAACCTATAACCAGAAAAATCATTCTAATGACGCTCTAAATTGCAACTGAAGCTAAGGGGAGTACTCAGACATCCCCCAAAGGTAAAAATAGCAAATACTGTTTATGTCAATGTTTGACGTTTTACTCGTTTTTTAATTAACAATCCAGGATAACTTCCAACGAAAGGAGGTGATAGTAATGACCAAATGGAAGGAACAGAAAGTTAAACAAATTTAAAGTTGATAAAACGCGAAGTAATATTATTGCCGATGGAGCTTCTAATTATTGACTATCTCGGTAGTATTTTTTATGGTCGCGGCATTATCTCGTTCAACCTGCGATTCTCTTGTTTCAAATGTCTGACATTCTAGACATCCACGACTTTATGCAATTTACAATTGATCTGTTTTCCGCAACGAAATTCCATGTCCAAATTGTTTGTGTCTACTTCCCATAAAATTGCGCCTCCTTGAGATGCTCGTACAACTGAGGAATTTCTTCAATAGAAATCGATGTCTTTGTCAAGTGAGCAAGCAGACGTGCATGCCAGTAACTCGTTATGCAAATATTCTGACGTGTTACCATTGGAAATATAAGCTGTGAAAGCAATAACGGTTCACAGTAGCAATAAAAACGAATATTGCGGTAGCGTTTCATGATTCCTTCGTTTTCTCTCGGGCACATCGTATCTCTCCACATTTCCTGGAGCGAATGTTTACGAAACTATAAAACACACAAGCAAGGCATTCCGCAAATCGCCATGGGCGACGATCTGCACGACGGTTTCCTCCGAACTACTTCTACACATTGTGGAGCACAAGCGTGAGGCTCTTGACGCGCGGATCGTGGAATCGTTTACGCCGAAGACGTTGTGCGAAAACTATTAGCGCAGCTGGGGAGTGCTTCCCGTGAATGCGGCGCTATAAGTGGAAGTCACGGCTGGCGACGGTGGCGAACTCGAGCGCGAATATTTTGAAGGGAAGCGAAGACATGCGGTTGACTTACATAAGGCCGTGTTACAGTGGCAGCGGCCGGCTGCGCGCTGAAAGCACCGAAGAGTGTGAACAGCGAGGAGCAGATGCAGACACAGCGGGCCGCGATGGGCACCCAGCGACTACCAAGAATTTCAGAGGGACCCATGGACTCATGCACATCGACAATACCCAACCATCCACACCTCACGCCGCGACATATGGCGCCGTGTTGCACAATGGCACCCATGCGTTTCGCCACGCTTATCGCGAAATTCCCATCGTGTTTGCATTGTTCAATTACTCATTAGCTACTTACGCAGAATCATCAACCGCTTTATTTGCTTATTACGTATCACAAAGTTCGGCGTAAATCCAGTCAATGAGCATAAATGTACCTTTTTAGCTGATAAAAACATTCGTCGAATGGTGTTATCAATGAATTCGGCGAGTCTATTGACTTTAGCATGTCATCAATTGGCACGCATGATGAGATAACGCGCACAGTGTTTGTGTTCACATTTTGATAAAACCCATTGAGTGGAATCTCACTGCATACCAGGAATTACCTCCTCACAAATTTACTTCTACTAATTGATGATAAACCGGAAAAAATGGAATTTCTATGAATAACAACAATCACCGTTATCGAACTGATTAATGGGAAGCACTTAACTCATAAATTAGCATATCATAAAAGTGGACAAAATGACCAACTAGAGAGAATCTTATTATGAAATTTCTTCTTCCCGCAACTTTGAAAGAATGCCACTTCTTCAGATAACTGGCAATACAATTTTCTTGTATAGCTCATTTTGGCCGACTTGGATCTGCTTGTGCATACTCAATTTTAGTTTGAATTATGATCATGAGTAGGCTGCTTTATTTCTATTTTCCACTGAACTGACCAGGGGCACCATAAATCAGTCACGGTTACTTGGCTCAAACAAAGGGAATGTTTGTCCCAAAGCAAGAACGATGTTTAATTAAAAGCTGAAGCACTAGAGGATACAGGATGCCATAGGATGTTCTCAAAGAATTAGTTAAGGATTTAACAAGTAATTTTTGTGTGAAAATTTTGAACTAAACTAATTATCTGTGTTTTAGGAAGTTAAACATTTGTAAAAAAACCTTATTTCCATTTTAATAAAACTTTTCCTCCTCGCAGAAACTTTAATCGGTTTTGGAGGAAAAGACGCTGGGAAGCTTAAACTCGGAGAAATTATTAATAAGATTCTGAAAAAATAGTCTATTATTTGATAAATTTGGTGTTTAAGAATGTGTTTCTAGAATAAAAAGTCCCTGAATGGAATTAACTGATTCCGTGTACTGATTTGTCAAAAATTCGGATGTACTATGTTTGTTAAATAATTTCTATCGCGATGTTAAACAATAAGCACAAATGATTCATACGAAAAGACGGCCGTCAAACGTTAGCATTATGTAAATAATTACGGCATAACGAGGAGCTCTTTAGTCATGCACGGTTAATTTCCTTCTTTTACTTTTCCTCGGAATGCCTGAACAAGATCCAAGTGAAAAACCACTGCCTTCAGAAATCATTCAAAGCGCCTGGTTGCTTGACGAAATGTGTTCCATTCTAGCGAAACGCTCGTCTGTCTGCGGCCGCGCTACCTTGGAACACATAAAACAACGTCTAAAACATAAATTCCCAATAAGAATTTGGTCGTGTTGTACGACTGGCCCACCGCACGCAACTCACGAATGCACGCGCGCAATGTTTCTTATTCGGCGTAATTATTATTTACGGGCGTGTATGTGCTCAGGGCGCCTGCGGGCATGTGTATATTTGTAATTGCGCTGGTGTAATGGTGACTGGCGCGCTTTCGTCGCGCACCTTCCACGAACCGCGAGGATTCCCTGAACCGCGGCGGGCATGCCTTCCCGAATGAAAGCGCGCCAGGCACGTCCGCGCAATGCGGTGTGCATCCAGCCGACTTTCGCGAAAAATTCGAAGCAAACCGCACAAAGCACGAAATTTATGTTGCGGTATCCACATGACGCGCACGATTCAAGCCAAGTTGCTAATAGCAACTATAACGCACCCAGAATAAGCCTTAGAAAATGGTAAATGGAAAGCTCATGCAGTTGTCCTGCGTATCAAATCCTCGGAGATGTTCGTCAGTAAGATGCATAAGTATTAGTCAGTTGAAGGAGCTGGAACCACAATCCACATACACCAAAGGCAATGTATACTGTGAAGCCCGCCCAGCTTTGGAGGCTTTTAGCGAGAAGTGAAAACACGTTCCGGTTGCTTCTCGGAACGACTGTGGTCTGATGGCATACGATTTGGATACGCGTGGAGAGCGGCCACATAATACTACAAAATCGTCCGCAACTCCACGCGCGACCCGCCCGGGTACGCAGAACCACGGCATCCGAGAAACGTCGACGCGACGCGAACCTACTCTACGTCGAAAAGCGGTCCCCCCAGCTCCCCGAGCTCCCACGTCACATGCTTGCAGTTTCTGCTGTCCTATCGAACCGAATTCTTTTAGTCCTATCCCTACGTTAGGCAATCTGCAAGTTCCTTGAATCCAAAAGGGCTGTAGTCTAGCGCGTATAGGACAGGTCGAACGTGAGCAGTGGTGGGGCACGCGCATGACGCGGCTTCCCAGCAAGCCCCCATACTCGTAACGTGCATCGAGGAATGAGAATAGTAACGTTGCTGGCGACGTTGGGCAGCTTGGCAACATCGCGCTGTTAAGTACCCACTCCGTAGACTAGGGCATCGTGGATGTAACAGCACGGAACAATTTTCATTCGTAGCGCGCCTGTCTTGCGGCAGGGACGTGCGGTCAGAAGTCTGCAACCGAGCAGTTCGTGAACGCAAAACTTTGAAAATTCAAGTGTGATGAAACCATAGCAACGTTATCACAAAAACCGCCAATTTGGATAATACAGTCCGGTTTGACAGTTTCCGAAAACTTTGAAACTCTATTAGTTTACTTGAGTGCTTGATTTACCGCACTGTGCAGGGACGAAGTGAGTGCGTGTTCTTCAGACGGAGAAAGGGAACGGATTATTAAAAATAGATCCACGATCCGAGAGGAGGGAACCCAGTGAAGGAAAGTGCGTGTGCGTTGAATCAAAATACTAACAACGGAACATGTACTACTACAAAGTGCAACAACGGACGAGCTCGTTTCCCCCCTGCTATTGAATGTTAGTGATATTGGCGGAATTTCAAAACTCCCGTCACTTGGGAACATTCGTAACTCTCTAGGACCTCGTCTGCTATCTCATTTCCATCTAGTGGATATCTGCATAGCGAACGGAACCCGGATTAACACTGGAAGTCCTCAGTTTGTGTGCCAGGAAATAATAGGTGCCGGCGACGATTTCGTGTACGTGGAACAATAAAACATTCAATTCCGAGGATCTGCATGCCTGGATGGAGTCGATTTAAGTTGATGTCCACGTTTCCGATTTATAGGTAGGTATTTCCTGTCGTGCCCCTTGTACACGCATTGCCAAGCTACTGTCTGAATGCGCGCCCTCGATGATCAATAGAAGCAATGGATGCGAGACGAGACGGTCATTATCGCGAATCCAATTTGCCTTTGGTTGCATTCATTGTACGATCTATTATTCAACGTGCTTTTCACTGATATCTTGCCAAGGCCCACGTAGCAGGCGTCTTGGTCACCTCAGTTCAATTAATTGGTCAGTCAACCATCAATACGAATCCGAAGATAGATGTCATAGATTATTGGCCAGTTATAGAAATAAAGGACGTAAAGAAGGAATATTAATGCAAGTGTAAACAAAAGTGGGTGTTGTATTAATCGATTCACCAAAAATCATGCATGCTTTGTAATTGACAGTCCCGTGAAAAGTGCCTTGAATTTGAAATTCGTACGCAACCCACATGTGGTAGTGAATATTCCCACTCGTCCGTTTTTCCTTGGTAAATTCGAAATGTCCTATAAGGTAGTCTACGTTAATAGTGCAGTCATGGTGCACACAAAATGTGTTCGTGGAAATAGCACAATTCACGGAAAATTGTGGAAAAAATCGCACCAGCGTCTACAGCTTATTGCAAGTTATGTACTGCTTTACGGGCACAAAAATGTTATTTTTATGCGTTTCCCATGTCCCCGCGTCCATCGTAAAGTGCAAAATATGCCCAAACGGAATACTGGCACTTGCATTGAACTTTCAAACTTTCAATACCGTGTTTATGTTTGACCTTCCCGTTTTAGTGCGACGATCGATGCAGCACTGTATTCTGTGTATTCTGAGTCAATTACTGCACAATTATAGCATTCCAATTAAGCCACTTGTACTCGTAATTTTGCCGCACCAATATAAATATTGTAACAATCACGAATGCAAGTGGTGGGTTTCGTGGAAATCGCACGCGCCAGCAGCATCCGAGTGTGGACTTCGCGGAACGCGCGAGCGGTGGCATAGTGGACTAGCAGCTGACTGAGCCCGATTTTGCGTTGAAGATGATGCATTGGTGAAACAATGATAACTGGTCGACACTAGCGATGGCAAAGCAGCAAGCGTCGATGAATGAAGCGTTCATATTCGCTGATAATCATCGCGTTTCGCGATTGTTCCCCCGTGCTCATTCACGGCTGTGCCCGCTGGTGACATCCGCTTCCAACGCAAGTTCGGATAATACCCAGCATTATTGTCATGGGCAGCTGCTGGTATCACCATCACTGATTGTTATCTGGCCATTGCAGCAATTTGAATGGAATGCGTCAGATGGCTTCGTTAATCTGGCCGTGATGTTGGCCTGCGTTGCGAAACGAGAAAATGCGAAATCTCTTCCCCGAATCCTCGGTGATTATTATTAAACGCGCATATTTTTCTTTCACCACATGCGGCCATGCGTGCACGTATACAGAAACGGTCCGATTCCGAGAGGCCGATTATGTGGTGTTCTCTATCTGTGGACACAGCACGCGGCGTCGGCTGCAGAAAGAGAGAGGAGCTATTTTTTTTTTTTTATCCGAAGTCGAGGCCGGTTTGCGCGCACACCGTCTTGCCGCGAAACCTATCTCGGTGTGTCGAGTTCCGCGAAAGTCCGCCAATCGCTCTTCCTGGAAGGCCTTTCCACTCTCCAGTCAGCCGGCAGCCTCGTAAAAAGATCCGCCGCGCTGAGATTCATGACTCGAGCAAGCTTTGGCAACGTACTTCGAGAACTCCGGACGCTGCTCCCTTCACACAACCCTCATCCGCCCGCACCCCCTGGGTGTTTCAAGATGCACAAGAATCTTTTGTATACCGGCGTAAATGCACGGCACATTCTATTATGAATATCTCGGGCGATGCAATGGAGGTGTTTACATGAATTGAAGGATGCGAAGGTTTTAACGAAAGTTAGAACTACCCGCACACCTGCGACTTCCAATACGCAGAACTGCAGAATGTGCTTTAGTCTCCGCACAGTAAATGGGCGATTCCAGGGAATTGGTTATTATCCAAATGAGGTGCAATTTGCAGAATGTTGTTTATTTCGGCAAACTTTCTGAAGTCATTTATACACTCAAGGTCGATATAATCGCGTGTTAATTTGTGTATTTCGTCATTCTGTGCTAAGCCCGCTAATGTAGAACATAATGCAATTACCACAAAATAGTGCCAAAAATATTGATCGTGGCATCGCCATACAGCAGAGCTATTTTCGGCCAAATAGCGGTACACCTCACCTCGTTGCATCCATTGGTTCAAATCGAGGTCGCTGCCTCGTCACTTTCGCCAATTATGCTTGACATCATCATCTGGACCTAGCTTGCGTCACCTTTCTCCAGCCGACAATACGTGTTATACCCAAGTGTCATCAATTGCTCACGATAACTCTCCATGGACTTGATCAGTGTTTACAAATAAAAGCATGAAGCAATTACGACCTGTTAAGGACGTAAATCATATTTGTATATATAACATTCGTTTATGACTGCAAACAAGCAACCGCCAGCTTTTGACTGCAGTCCCAAGTCATGCTAATGCGGTTCAGCCAAAGTTTATTGCGGTGTATACAAATTCCTAACGTTGATTTCCTCTTGTTGTAGATTGATTTAGGACTGGCATGGCATGTGCCTGCAATGATATGCCGTAAGACGAACACTGTGTGCCCGAAATGCCAGCACGAGTTCCCTCTACAATGGACGAGCGCGCGGCGCGGCCGGCACGATATGAACGGCGGCGGCATTGTTCAAACCCCGTTGAGCCCCCTGCAATCCCCAGAACCGTCGCCCGAACCGGCGTCCATCAGCGTCTTCATCACCCCACCACCGTTTGCTGTGAGCCCACCAGCCATGCAATTACAGCCCCAGCCACCGCCTGCTGTGCTGCACGTGGTACACCATCACCACCATCACGTAGCGCCGGCTGCGCCTACCATCCAGCTACAGCCACCGCCCGCGTGCAATGCGCATCCAGACCTCCCCTCGCAAGATACCGTTCGGGCTCTGCGCCGCTCCGGCTGGTACTACGAGAGCATCACCTATCAAGACAGCCAGGAGCTCCTCAAAGACAAGCAGCTGGGCACGTTCGTCGTCCGCGATAGTTCCGATGCACGGTTCCTTTACTCCCTGAGCGTGCAGACTGAACGCGGCCCGACTTCCGTCCGGATTCACTACATAGACGGGCTCTTCCGCCTGGACTCCCAGCAGCACATTCAGTCCTCAATGCCATCGTTCCCAAGCGTAATTGAACTAGTAGAGCATTATGTGGAGCAGTCCCGACACTCCAATAGCCCACACGTATGGGTCGACCCCAAGGGCAAGATGTACTCGCCGATCACCATTACGCGGCCGCTGGTTAAAGAAGGACAGAAGCCAGCCAGCCTCAAGCACCTCGCGCGGCTGGCAGTGAACGCAGCACTGAAACGGGGCACAGCCTCCCCTATCTCAGCGCCCACGATATCGCAGCTCGAATTACCTGCGAGCGTTAGTCAATACCTCACCGAGTATCCATATTCGATCTGATGGGCTCCCATGGGATTCAGACGTTAACCAAAGATAAATATATCATTAAACGAATTTAATACGAATAGGCAGGAGGCACGCGGAGTACCTATACATACTCCTCGCACGCAACTGACCGTTGGGTGTGCGTTCGCTGACCAAGCTGGGCGAGTGGCGAACAGTATTCTTATCACACATCATCCATTGCCATGAATGCTATTCATACGTAAAGCGCGCTAGCGAAACTGATGATAGATATGATCTACGCGTGGCGTTTTCGTGTACGTGAGGTTACACTGCGCATAATCATCTCCGTCAGAATCAGCGGACGATTAGGTAGAATAATAAATTGTCTGTACATAACAAGTGTAAATGAAATGATAGGTGTTGACACGCATCAGCACACCTCACCCGATTCACATATTTATTTATTAGCATTTTCCTATGTTACTCATTGTTGAGTTTGCATTGATGTTTTGCGACTTTGACATCAGTTATTGTAAAAATAAGAAATACAGGCGCAGGTTGAGCGAAATATATCACTTTTCACGACTTTCATATTTCGGGATTTCCGACAACTGAGATGTGCATATCGGTATTACATATGCAATGACGTCAGTCCGTCGATTAACTCAAATGTAACTGTTTTGGGAAATCGTATATTTACTTACTGTCTACTATAACCGCTTTCATCAAAATCAGTATAATATCGAACTTTGAAAAGTGTAAATAAAAATGTATTATATCAAATTCAATGTACTATTAAATATAAGTAGATAATTGTATTTATTATTATAAAAGAATGAAACGATTTTACTAAGATGCTGTTCAAGTAAATTATTTATTTATGATACGATTACTCTTTTTAATTGTTCGTTCCTATTTATGATTCATGAACATCCACATAGCTTTACCCGCAATTGATCGATCTTCATGTAAAAGCGCCCCTGCTCAAGTCAATTAATTTTTGAACGCATATTGTACCATCCCACCGAATTTAATTTATAAACATTAATTGCCATCGCGATTCCTTGAATCGCTGTTATTAAATTTCTTGGCTTGAGACAAACTCCAATTTTTAATCAATTACCACTTGGTTTGCACATGCAATTCAATTAATTCCTGTAGTTTCTTTAGATTAGTTTATTAGCTTTCCCTTCCTGGCTCACTCAAAGAAAATACCAATAACCCGACCCTTGCCCACGCAATTTCACATTTTAATAGGTTTGTATTGTGTTCTCCGTAGCAATTTAATTCGAAATTCTCACAAATGATTCCCTGAAGTGCAGAAGCCGCTGCAACTCTAAAACATCATGAAGCTTCAGTTTCAATTAAATTGAATTTCAAAGCTCAGTTGTTGATAGTCGTGTCTCAACTTTAAGAATATTCTGTAGCAAACATCCTGGTATCATTATTATTATTGTTGGAACCATGATTTACGAAACTAGACAAATAACGTACATCCCAGCAGCTGGCTGGAATAATTAACACTGGACATTGTTGGTATGAAATGCGAAGGGCTTCCAGGAATGTGAATATGTGGATTGGTTGCTGAAGAAATTCAACTTCAGTAAGCCAACTAACAAACTAACTCACATCAAGAGTATTTGGATCCTAGAAGAGATTAATTGCGGATTCCTTAGAATTTCCACGTAGGAGATTCTGCCAAACACCAAGCTCAATTTTGAAGCACAAGCATCCATCCGAAGATGATGATTTCCAATCGATGATGTCGTATCTCATAAGACATTTGTACACATGTTGTAAGTTAACCCTGTAGTTACCTGAAAATCAATTACCCATGAGAGCGATTAGTGCGATTGATACTATCACCGCCCACATCCCCAACCAAACACGCAGACATTTAATGTTGAACTTGTCCAGGCCCAATGTATATTTCATGAAATTCGACGTTTCGCAGGCGGGTAAATATTTGAAGTCCGATTCCAAGGCGCTGACAGGTATTTTTCAATTGCATTAATGTACAATTCCTCGACTGACATCCACACAAATGAAACAATATTTATAGATATTCTTTGAAGTAAGGGTATTTTCCTGCAGAAGCATCAGGTTTATATAAGAAGTGAAAGGAAAGCGAAAAGGGTCTCTTGGAAATCCGCAGAGGATAAAATCTCATGACAAATAACTGCATTTCCTTATGTAACGAATTAACTTAACTTGAGTACAGCTTAGCTCGGAGCATATTCCTAGGAATAACGTCACCGTTGATGTGGGTGCAAATAGTACGAATGATGGAAATGCGGGACACTCCTCGCAGTAGTATTCAATTACGGAATGCAGACAGCACCTGCGTGCGATCATATCGCGGTCTTTTTTTTATTAGCTCTCGGTTAATATGCGACGTTGTACGTTTTCCTCCACTGTATTGTGATTGGGTTTATTGATTATTATCGAATGCCCGGTGAATAGAGAGGTCAGGACTATGAAGGGAGACGCCGATTAGTCCACAAGGTTGTTTGTCACAATCCAAGTAAAAATTTACATTTCTGCATTAATATCATCACTGCATTACTGAGAATACCAAGAAGTTAAAAAGATCCATCAGCAAGAAACAAGGAAGTAATTTAATTTAAACTTGAGATTTATTTAAATACGAAAACAAGTCAGCTGTATGCAAACACGCGATAATTTTTTGTGGGCAAAGTTGACATGTGCAAGCAAAGTGCTGAATTTTCTACGCATTTGGCGTAGGGACTTGAAAATAAATTGTATTTAGAAAGATACCATATAAATCTGCTTTATCAAAAGCATTTCTAAACGAAAAATAATCCACTTGCATCTTAATGTTTAAATCAAATACTGAGGCGATAAAAAATATGGTCCTTGAGCATTTCACTTGGAAAGTATATTATCATGGCAAAGAATATATTGAATTGGCCTCGTTTCATTCATTTGATTTGGAGCTTTTACGCCACGAGCAAAGTACTCCACTTTGCGGAAACAAATTGCTGCCAGTGGCCGAACTATTAAATGTCACTTGAAAAATATGCATGTGCTATAAATAAAATGAAAATGTGCCTGTGGTACGTGGCGCTCTAGTAAATACGGTGGGCGATTATCAAGCTCATCTGATATAATTACAATGTAACGACGCTTTTCTCGAATTCCTGGAAGGCCATGCCGACTTTCTACAAACACTGTCAAACATTCCTCATTATTGGCTTCTACTACGAACTCGCTGCGTCGCTTACACTTGTCCAAGTACAACTAGTGTACTGAGACAACTCGGTGCATTTAAAGAGTCCACGTGATTTGCCATCCTGCCAGCATGCAACCATATGACACCATTTTCTATATTGATTCAATGGCAGTAAATTGATAAAATTGCCGTCAATTATGTTCGCTCCCACAGCTGGCCAGAATTTATTTTTGATGAAGTGGAACTGCAGCAGTGATTTTTATACGTAGAGAAATATAAAGCTACTTTAATGAATTCACATTGGATGGTACATGACCAATTCGCTGAATTTGCAAAAGATCTTGTTTTATTCAGAAGAGGATGCGCGCAACAAGTCAGCAAGAAGTTAATTACTATTACGTGCGCTAATCAATGGCCATTTCGCTCAATTGGCACTTGAGGTAAACACTTTTTTCGCCAGGAACAATTGGACATATCGCGACGGTAAGCAGCAAGAAGTGGACGAAAAAAAAACGTGAAGGTGAGACGAGCAGATGGATTGATTCTATGACAAATATTGATAAATAAACAATTTCAAATTCTGATTAACTCTGGTTACCTCGAACGGAATTATATTGCATGTCAATCAGGCGGATTAGTGAAGACCAGAGACGCCGCAGATACCAATTGACATCAGGTCCAATATGCGAGATTAATGAAGGTACTATCAAAAGTTGAATTTGACAATAAAATAAATTTACATAGTATATGATAATAAGCCAATCATATCTAGTTGACAAAATAAATTCCTGGAAAAATTTCATCGTAGCCCAGGTATTACCAACTTTCATTCAGGTGTCATTGCGCAGCTTATAGAGGATATAATTGGTAAGGACATCCAGATGAGTTAAAACCACAAATGTTTGGTTCATTTGGCTCAAATTCTTAAAAGTTTCCACCATAAATTAAAGTAGTACCTCCTATGTGTAGAAAGCTGTAGCTGCCTTAATTTTAATTTTGTGTTTTGCTTCCTGGTGCAATTTTAGGCTACAGAATGCCACTTGAATTCTGTTTCTGGGTATTATAGTTTTGTAATTATTAAGTGGTTTATTATTTATAATCGAATTTTTATATTCTGTTAAGTTTACTTTTTGCACTTCTGGTCGGCCCCCATACTTTTATGGCGATTTTACGTTTGTAAAGGCGAGTTTTTTATACTAGCTATAGAATGTCACTTGAGTAAGCTTTCCAGTATTTATGTATTGTAGTAATTGAAATGGTTACTTACGATTGCAAATAATTGCTTCCTACTTTAATTGGTCCTCTATTTGCCGCTTTCTCGGCCGCGGTGATTTCGCCGTAATTTTTGATTTAAAAGCAAAAGCGGAGTGTATTAGCTTCGTTTAATAGAACTCCTTTTCATAAGAAAGAGAAAACCTGGTGGTAAATTCATTAAGTCTCTCCCCTTACTACATAGTACCGAATTTATCGACCAAGGTGCCCCATCAAGTTCCGTAATCTTATCTGGGTCCCTTCGTAGATGTGTTAAAAGTAGTAATATGTTATGGCAGTTTCTCTTGCGGTCCCTTGAATTTGAAGGCACTATTGGGAAATCCGACGCTGTTACTGCTAAATATACCTCCTGAATAAATCAATAAAGTGAATCTTCCAAAGACATTTTCTAGGTACTGATATTTTTATATATCGTTGCATTTTATCTAATTACTGGATTAATTTAAAGCACTTAGAATATTCTTATGTATGACTAAGCCAAACCCATTTATCAAAAGAGGCAATAAATTAGAAAATCACATAAAAATCGCGAATATAAACACCGACCAATATAATTTTACAAATTATTTCGAGGCAGCAAATTTTTCTAGCTTTCCCTAAAAGGTCATCAAATCAATACATTCCCCGAATGGAAATAATTTCATATTTTTGTTATAGCTACTTTAATAAGCACAAATTTATAGAACAGTTTAATCAATAATATTTGTATACAACATCCTTTGCTTATTTTCACAGAAATTCGATGAACCTCCTACATTCGCACCTTTCTCCTAGATTATAACCTACTGACCTAAGTTCATGAAATATAACATAATTTACTCACTATACAGAGGTGAATTAAATGCCCATGGATTTAAACCACACTCACGCGGTTGTCCTTTGCCCACTTCCGTATAACCTTCCCAATCTGATCCGCTTGATTGGAGGTGCTATTCCTCAGTAGTTGCAGGACCTCTGATAGTACGTCCGGTGCGAATTTCTTCGCCACCACTCCCTGCACAACGCACATAATAATACCGATTACATTTGCCACGATTTTCGCGTAAAATTCGTTGGGACAAATAGGGAACACGAATACACGTGCCGGCGTTACCGCCACTTGCTTCCACTGCAAGTTGCGACAGATGACAAATACCTGTTTAAACGAACACGCAGCGACATCTCATAACACGATGCTAAAGCATGGTGATACAAACTTTAGCAGTTAGCAGGAATATTCATCAAGAGTACGCTACGTGTATCGTCATGAGGTTTTTATAAGGTTTATCAAAATAAATTTCAATTGTGTTGGGTAAATACACCTTGTAATACTTCTGTGCCGTAGGAAAAAATAATATTTGTAGGTGAGTTTATATGATCTTGGTTGATGTGCTTAGAAGTTCAAGTAAGCAATAAAATTTGATATGTTAACTCACTTGAAATACGCCGCAAATTGCGCCTCGCTTCCCTTCCCAGAATTCGGGATTAGGTTCGAGACGATCTAACATGTCAAATGATTTGGCCGCGTACCAAAATTGGCCCATCCGATAGCAGTCATTCGCAATCATCAGCAACAAGTTGAAGCTCTCCGAGGTGGCGTCCATTTTCAAATACAACTCCCAAGCGGCGTCCGGCTTTCCATTCATAATGAAACACCTCGCCAGATTGGAGATGAAGACGTAATCGCTTTTGATTTTGGGGTCTTCGATGAGTAAGAAGGTCTCTTCCGCTTCCTTGTACTGATCACAAGCAGTTTTTGCTTGTGCATAATTAAAATTGAAGATATCATCAGAATGCAAGTAACTCTTGATAGAGGTGAGATAGACAAGGACTTCTTCAAAGTGTCCAGCAAGGAAAAAGGAAGCTGCCATGCATTGCCTCCCTGGAATAGTGTCACATTCACTAGTGGAACTTCCAACAAGGTGGAAACATTCCTCGGCGGTTTTGATGTGCTCCGACTGAAAACATATAATTTTAAGTTTTTTTGGTGTGATGTGGTGTAGTGTAGGTACATACTGAATTTAGTTCCTGCCCTAGCGCTGCATTTACAACAGCTTTCAATATATATTCTGAAGGCACAGCTGGCTCTAGCTCTTTAAGAAGATCATACGCTTCCTTTGTATCATCTTGCTTGAGATAAAGAATCACTAAATTCAGTCTTGCTTCAGTGACTACATCTACCAAGGGTGGAAATATTTGCATTGCTCCTTCCCCACCCCTAAACACTACCAAGTTATGCTGAACCAAATCATGTCCAAATCCAACATTTGCACTTTGATCCACAATGCCTCGAATTTCACTCTCAGCGGCAGCTCCATTATACAATCGGAAGTGGTTACATGCTTTCAAGTTAGTTGCAATTACAGAATCTGCACACTGATTCAGATACAATCCTAGAACATCCTGGGAAACATCATAATAATCCAGCTTGTAGTAACACAGAGCAACGTAGACATTTAGAGCCAAGTTATCCCTGTTTTGTAAGAGTAAGCGCTTGTAGATATCAATAGCCTCTTGATAGTGCGCTCGCAGGTAATGAATCGAAGCTAAACTCAACTGGTCTTCGAGCACATCTTGTAGTTGCTGATGGTGCTCCATCAGTGCCGCTTCATCCCCAAAATTATGCGCAAGGTGGAAATTCAAACGGTTCTTAAGTCCCGACGGTGATGCCGATTGCAGAATCTCTCTGGATTCTTGAAACATGCCGAGATAAAAGTAACAGCACGCCAGGTTGATCATGATGTTTTTGGTATTGGGATGAGCATTGCGGATGTTTTCGTAGACTGACAGAGCGTGTTTGTAATCACCTTTATGGAAGGAGCAGTAGGCCATCCAGAGATCGATAACCACATTGTGTTCCTGATGCTGCTTGAACTAAAAATATAAAGAAGTATTATTAGATCAACCTGGCGTACCAAGGACTCTGTAAAAACATGCCTAGACATTTTAGCCAGGTTTGCATACCTCAAGTAGTGTATAAGCTCCAGTGTAATCACGTTTTGCGAGGTAGTCTTCAAACACTGGGATTTTTTTGTTGGTCGCGCTCACATTGCGAATGCTCTTCGCCGAACCGTTGGACGTGCTCAGGGCGGGTTTGGTTCGCGACAGAATCTGCAATATTGAATTAATTATACAGTATTAATCAACAGGTATTGTGATGAGCCCTTTGTTTGGATTTCGTGGGATTACAGACCATTGGTGATACGGTTTCTCTTTGAGGAGATTGGAGGAAAATAAAATATATCTTTGCGAATTGTGTGTTGAGGGTTGAGCTTTATAGAAGTATGTAAGTGTCACATTTCTGTCTGGTGCAGTGTTTGTATTGTTTGTTGTGGGTAACACAGTGTTCATGGCAACTGATGACACACTACGAACTGGAGTTTTGGTGTATTGATAGTTAAATCAAATCTGAACGAATCGGAATTATTTTAATATAAAAATACTCTTTTGATTTTCATATTGTAGCATTGGGTAGGAAAGAAGATAAATTTGATGTAGAAATGGGTCCTGTCTGCAGCACAATTTTAATTCCTAAATTTGTATAAATTAACAAAATGGAAACTTCAGCAAATAATCCCAGTAACTGGCTGCTTTAGTTTTCTTCAATGATTTGGTTTGAACTATTGGAAAGAAAAAGGACGCTGCGGACAGGATTCGAACCTGTGCGGGCAGAGCCCAATGGATTTCAAGTCCATCTCCTTAACCACTCGGACACCACAGCCGCGCACTTAGGGGAAATATCAAATTTTGTTGCCCTAAATTTTGTTAAGTTACTTTTACTCCAAATCCTATTTTTTTTTTCTTTGTTTTATCCCTTGATTTAAGTTTTGCTTGGGAATAGTAACAGTGATTAAGCTAATGTGTGAAACATCATAGTTTCCTACTAGCTAATTAAAATGCCATTTTCGACCAACTATGACTGAGTTTCCTCGAAAGCTCTACACAAAACAAGCCGTGGGCGACGTTGTTTCATGCCACCCACGCTGCACACGTGTAGACTCATGCCAGGGCAAAAGTTATCGTCACTGCACATTTGGCGCCATTGTTCAGAAAATAACTCGCAACATCCTCAGAGGCATTTGAGGAAAAGTGTATTTATTCCGGATTTTATTTCCGGTCTCTGTTATTTTGAAAAGCTTTTGTCGCACAATTGTGAGGTTTAGCTGCAAAATTAAAATATAGTTAGAGCAATTCTGGGCACGCTGCAAAAAAGACAGGTGCCTTGGGCGCTGGTAGAAGCGGAGGCGGCAGCAGCTCGGTCCCGCGCCGGGAAAACCGGCGGGACACACAGCGCGCGCGGAGCGAAGGCGTCCCCGCAGTGCATCGCCGCGAGCATCGGCGAACGGTTCCGCATTTCCCGCCGACGAGCTCCGCGCACGATAACGTACGCCAGTCGCCGCACCGCACGGGCCGCCCCCGGAACGCGCGTCGCGCATACTGCGACTCGTAAACGCATTAATTACGCAACGCTCGCGCTTAAATCGTGTGCACCTGAGGAGTGCACCTCGCAGCCACCCAGCGGGCCAGCAAGAATCAGCGGCGGCGGCGGCGACGGCGGGCGGACTCCTGGGGAAATATGATTGTACACAAGGTAATTGAAATCTTTTCTGTGGAATGATCGTGTTTGAAATTGTTTTCATGCTCTTGGCCACCTTGCATTGTATCCCAGCTGTCAACGTCTTCCCTCTTGCAACTTTATGACTGTGGGTCACTCATTTCTTCGCTTCCTGCGCTTTTATCGTAATGCCTGCTTTATCGCTGCTGTCAGCAGCAGTGACATAATGATGCAAATAAAAATATCTCGCTCCAAGCATGCGGGCAGCAAATTTAAGAGAAGATTCACCTGATTAAATGTCCTGCCATGGACGTATTATGTACTTTCAACGAGCTTATTCTTCCTGCAGACTCTGCGCGAACGCTTTCTAATTAAACGTAAATACGTTGCGGTTGACGAGCTTAAAACGCCCGTATTATGTTTCGTACCTCAACAAGTTTCAACTGTGCACCAACGACCACCACGTACATTTACTGCGAAATCAAATGCCATCACGACGAAACCCCAATGTGATGGCGTGAATTGATCCATGCGTGAATTTCTTCTGCGTGACGGCCAACGGTTTTAATCACAAACAAAACGTAATTTTGCGCAATCTTTCAAGTCAAACATAATTTTGCCCGACCTAAGTTAGCGTTTAGAAGCACAGTCTTCCTTATGGTCAAGAACGTCTCATCGCCAGCTTAGTCTTGACGACAAAAATTCGAATTTCAACCCACAACTTGCTGTTTTCATTATCATATCTATCCTGGGGTATTGCCTTTGCAGTTGGAACTTCAAAGAGGGTATTGTTCACTAAATGCATAGTCCAGCTCCATAGACACCAAGAGTATTGACAGTTTTTGGCAATTCGAGATTTCCTGGCTTCATATCTGCACTTGCAGTCGACTGGATTTATAAGGAAGTCAAGTTGATTATGTTTATATCCACTTTCCTCGGTTTACCCTGCTTTATTTATAGACATTTATTCCATCACGGGAGTTTTCCTTCCAGATAGTCCTCTTCCTGTACGGTCAATAATGTATCAATTTACGTCTTTCGATTTGTTGACATCGTGCGTGACGTGTTTACATCGTACGCAGCATGCAGTAACATCATATTTGGTAGCTACGACATGGGCTGTATGCGATAAGAAACGCACAATGCGTGCTTGCTGACTGTTCTTATTACATTAAGGTCAATTAAACGGCAATTGTTTCACACACGCTCGTGTGAAAACCGCTCGTATTATGTAGATGTGTAAGCGGACGGATGGGGAATGAGGCCTCGCCACCAGGCTCGCATTAATTTTAATTCACAACACTTTCGATGATTTGATCATGGTGCTTGTAATTGGTTTCCTGAGAACTACGAATGGACTGAAAACGTACCGAATAAAAGGATTTTCAAATGGGGTTTAGAAAGCGGAATCGTTTTCATTTGGGGGATCAGCTATGGGTAGAGGAGAAGTTACCAGAGATGACTTTTGGGGAGTCACGGACTACACTTTTAAAGATTTATGAAAAAATGGCGCAAAATATATCGATAAAGTGAATTAATTTGTCTGTGTTTAGTGATAAAGCCTGTCTGATTCTAGTTTTGTTTGAAATTATGTCTAATTCTGATTACACTGATTACACTAAAATACAAATTATTATTGTTTTCTTTGATACCAGTTATGATAGTAATAATAATTGTTATTAAAGATTGAGTATGTAGCATAATGCCATAGATGTGGTAGTTCCACTCTTGTTGTAGAAGTCAATATTTCTCTACAAAAATTCTACTTATTTGATATATCTTTTTGCATTTTCCTCCTTTTATACCTTTACTTTTGCGTATCTAATACCTGGATGTATTATTTTATAAAAAATTTGTTTACATTCTATTGAAATAAAATATTTAGTCCAGGTGAATTCCTAGACCTAAAATTTCTATAGCATTTTTTGAAAGCAATGTATTGATTTCAGAATCATTAGGTAGTAGAGTGGTGCATAATACCTGCTTTTCACGTTCACTCATTTTTTTGTATTTTATCCATAGAAACCTTACTTTTGTTCTAATATCTCCTATATATATTTTTTTATTTCTTTTTGTTATTTCCTATAGTGTTTTTTACCATCCTACAATAACATTTGCCTGTCTCATCACTGAAATTACTAATATTCTAGCATTCCTTTCCCTTAGATAACCAAATAAAATGTTTGAAATATGACCAACCCCCTCTCAAATGCAAATAGACGTCGATTTAGATTAAATTAAATATTAGTTATTGGTAACTAGTCTCTGATTGAGAGGAAACCGGAGTAATGGAAAATGTGAAAAGTGCACGTAGCTTACTGTCCTTTAAATATTTCGCTTCGCTATAAATAATGCAAGAATGCATATGACGAGGACTAATTTCCAGTTATGATAAAAGTGGCCGCAAATAACATAAACCACCCGATTGGGCTGAAATATTCTCACATCACCAGCTCCAAGCACAATTCCAATGTGTAGAGCTTTTGGGAGAGCTTCATATTACAACTATATGTGCAGAATTTTCCATGTTAACAAAGGCATAATTACACTCACTAGCCGAGACTGTGCGGAAGGGTTGACCAAAACAATAGTTAATTGTTTGGTAAAATGCGGCACTTTGTGGTTAGTGCGTAGTTGAAATTGTGTATGCATTAGAGTTAACATTGTCGTGTTAAACGGGGGACATGCGTGTCGCTTGGAATGATGGCTTGGAAGTGAAAAGAATGCATCTTAACACAAAATTCAATGAATAAATTATGCATTCGAGAATGCCAGTTTTCGTCGATGGCTACGAATTTTATTTACTGGGAAATCGAGCCACAAAACCAGCAGTGCCGTAAACTGTTAGCTTTGTTATTTACTGCTTGTGGAAATAGAGTGATGTGCGACTAGGCATTATTTATTAGCAAATAAACTTTTCTTGTTTTAACATAAAAAATTATTTTTTATGATAATTAATGAAAGTTAAAGAGCTAGTACATTTCCCATCATCAGCAAATTATATTTTACATCATATTTACGTTGTAGGCTATTTAATTCAATTTGCAATTATAAATATTAGTGTTGATTACAAATATATTATCTAACATGTTTTCAACATTTTCATTTTTGATAATTACATTAACAATATAATTGAGAAACGTTTTAATTTTGTGTGAATTTTCATGTGACTATTAGGTGGGTATTAATTGGAGGAAAATTAAAATTTTTAATAACAACACTGTTTGACAAATATTCGATTTAAATTTCCTCAAAGCCTAAACTTAACTGAGCTTTGTTAATCCTGCTGAATTTAAATTTGCTAGTTGTTTTTATTCTACGTTCGTATTTTTCTTGCTTTTCTTTCCTGCTTGCTGTGAAATGGTCATAAATGTTGTTTTTCACTTTAGTTTGATGCTTAATATTGATGTCCCATACCATAATTGATTATAATCTGCATTGTAAATTTGGGAATAGATCCTGATTGATTTGCGTAATTTATTCTCCTACTTATTCAGTAGAATTGCATAAGTTTATGTATATATTAGGATCTCTGTGAAATATGTTAATATTGTTCATTTAATAAATAATTTTAGAAAATTGTCAATTAATTCACATATATTATTAAGCAAAAAAAAAAATTTAAAAACCTATAAAATGTTTCTATTTGTTACACTTAAAAACTAAAAAACTAGTTTATTTCAGACCTTGGTCCCATTTTATGTTGATTATTTTTTTATTGCTTTTTTTTTAATATATATGGAAATGTTCCAGGTGAGTTTTCATTAAGAACGTTGTTTGTAAGTTTTTCTTCCCAGTTTGGTACTAATTTTAATTGCATGACTTGCTAATTATAACATAAATTTATTCTCTAATTAAAAACATACTTTATTAACAACTCGTATTTTCCTGCATCTAATAAAATTGAATTTTAATCAAAGTTCTATTAAATAACAACCATAGAAAGATTTTTTGCGTGTAATCTGTGGCGTGATATATTGCGAGGCTCATTTAACTGAATCATTTAACAAAAACTATTTCTTGTCTTCATCCAAAATGAAATTTCCTTGTTTACGTTCCGCCACATATATCATCCCAGAATTGCTCTAACAAGCCCTGTTTACAACTCTCCGAAAACACCAACATCTGCATCTGCCAAAGAGCCATAGATTTTCACTTTGTTTTTAGTTTTCCGCTCCTATGCTTTCCTGCTCTTGTGCTTTCTATTTTGCTGCCAGTTACGCTACATGTCCTATGGACAACCCCAGGCTGCTGTGTGCACGATTTAGATCCAGATCTAAAATTTCCTCCTACTAATATATTAAAACTTTAAACGTATTATGTATTGATGTCGTTTGTTCCTACTGCCCTGAACTTTTTCATAGCAATTCCATCAACTGCCCCTTAATTAGCTACTTTTTTATGTTGAGTAAAAATATTTAGGAGTAAAAATGTTCACACCAATAGAAATAACTTTCGCATCTGAATTGAAAGCTCTTGGAATTTCGAGGAAGACGCAATGCGTTGACAACTTGCAGAACTGAACGCAATTCTAGTTTGAGTAACAGTTAATGTGCATATCAGTGAACTTATATTCATATGAGCATCATTCTCTGTGACAAACAAGTCAGCATGAGTCCCACAGTTTCCAACACGCGTTTTGCATCGATTCCAGATCCAGATGTTCATCATCTAAATGTCTGGTATGTGTTACATCGAGGAAATAATTTACATCACTCGCAGAACTACCTCGGAGCAAACTGCCAACCACCAACACCTTCACGATATCTTACAACGCCTCAAATATTCTTGTGACCTCATCCAGACTGCTTACAGTACCCTGCAGTATATTTATCAATGCCCTAGCAGTATGTGAAGGAATGGTAAACCCAATACAATCACCACTTGCCGCATTCAGCTCCAAAGTGGTTTATGCCAGTCGTGAATGGAGGACACTGCTCTTTATGTACAGCAAACTGCAAGCACCACACGAGGTCAGCTTTTCGCAACCTCTGTTCTGGAATATGGCTGCATACGACATGTCCTTCAGCATTCAGCTACTGGCGCGCATCTGCTATGTCCTTATGTCGTAGTCGTTATGGTCTTTATGTTGATACAAATGCATCGATGCTAACCAGATGGCTTTTGCAATATAGTCGTAAGTTTATTGGAGGGTTTACCAAAATGGGGCTCGTCTACTTTACAGGGTATTCTTGGATATTAGTATGTCCATAAAGTACCTAACAAATGCAACACACTAACTAACTTTGAATATAAATATCTCAATCGACTGTGGGGTTTTCGGAACCGAGAAAATATTGACTTTATCAAGGTTAAATTTAAAACACATTCCTTAATTTTAAGCTAATAATATTGCAGGCAGCTAAGAGCGTTGTTTACGTTGTTTACTTTGCAAAGGTAAATAGTATAATTGGTATTAAAATTTTTAGAGGCACAGGAAAATAGAAGTGGATTTTCCTAGAATATGAAAGCTGTTCCGAAATTGATAATTAATTCAATGCGCGAATAAGAATGAAGGAAGTGGATAGAAAAGCTTTTTCAATTTATTATTGTAATTTATCATCTAATACTGTTTCAAACTAAAATATTAGTAAACATCATTATCGTACATAGCTCATACTAGCACAAAAGGATTTAAATTTTGAGCAAGTTTTAAATTTCCAATTTATTCATTAATAATAAATTAAATTAATAAAAGAATTAATCCATATTTGTTTAAGTTATTTCAATACTAGAAATACTTTATGTTTGATTTTGAAATGGTTGTTTGAAATATGTTAGAAATTATTCGATTAACTCAATTTTTTTCAAGAGTATTCCACCTAAGAGGAGTATAGGGTGGTAATATTTTTTTGGGTTTTTAGTTTGGGTTTTGAGGTGTACGGTTGCAAGCGTACTGTTACTCATGTCGGTAAAGACTTGCACTATAGTCGTCCTCCCACCACTAGCCGCTTGACAGTTCGACCGTTTATTTTGACTTAAAAATTAGAATTTGTAAAATTGTGTTTAATAAATAACTAGAAAATGTCATCAATTTTCCTTACTCTTTTGTCTAAACAAATATGGGAAAACAAATTAAGTTGCACTTAATATTATTGTTTATATAAAATAAAAAATTGAAGATTTTAAAATCGAAGATGCAAATTCAAGTTTCATATGGCTACTTTATAAAGATTTCCTACTTTATTATAGCATATAACGAACGCAACATCTCAGATGTCAAATGTATCACAAAATTCAAAAGCTCATTTCTAACAATCTCCTTTATATTTTACAATTTTCTTGACACAGCTGTTTGGATTATACTCCCGACGTGTTTATGCTTGACAGACTAACCCACAACATCATCCTTCCACGTCGTCACATCCACTGTAGGCATTGAAGAGTACACAAATTGAAAGTACATTTGAGCGCATTTGTTGGGGGGTGCAGATGACAAAACATGCACGGATATTCGAAAAGTGAGGAAATCCCCCCAGAAGCCAAAATTGGTGACACTCAGAAATACTATGTTCTATGTTCCACATACCTTTCACCCTTATCCTTATTCCCTACTGCGTCGGTGCCTGATAGCAGAGATTAATGCCATCATCTCGATTTTCTGCCTTGTTTACGCCTGTTCCCTTAACGTGTAATGTATTCATCACGGTGGTGTCCAATTCAAACGTTTAAATATGGAGTAATTCATATTTGACCTAGATAGCAGATTGTTTTTTCCAGGCCACATAAGAATATTCCACGATGTGCAAAGAATCGGTGGAAAATCAATGTAGCTGTGAATTTTCCACACTACTTGATGCTGGGAGATGAGCATGGAACAATGAGGTGCCCAACTCCTCTCCACCTCCCCACTGTGATTTTTTTATTACTTTATATTAGATTATCAAACTGTGTGGGCAACGCATTGAAAAGAGCAATGAATGATGCTGCTTAAATTTGTGCCTGCGGTGAAACTAAGCCCAAGTTGTTGGGTCTGAGGATTAGTTTTACCTGGGCATCGAACTTACAAAGCTTGCCTCGGTGCGTCTCCTGGTTGCTATCGCTACCATCAGGTGTGCGCTGGGACGTGCAAGGTGCCTGCTGGTGTGAACATGAAGTAGGAATATAAGCGGCGGCGATGATGGGTGCGGAAAGTGGCGAGCAGCAGTATGCCGCCACCACCACTGCTATCGTCCACAGCTTCCCAGTTACTTTCCGCTCACTTTTCGCACATATTTGCACGCGTATTTCATGTCGGAACGCACATTCCTGCGGCAATCTACCAACTCCATCAAGAAGATGCAGAAAAAATATTAGACTAACATTGAATGTTTGACCTACTTACTTCATTTCTATGTGAACCGTTGCAATATTTTGCAGTTTGCATCACGCCCTGCGCAGAGCAAATTGTTTGCAATGTCTGGGAGCGATTAGCAAGTAGTCCACTTCTCCCAATGACCCCAAAATACACTCTCTTGTCATCTGCTCGATTGCCTCCTTCTGAAATATCATCCGTAGGCAAATTTAATTAAAGTGATAATTACGCGGCGGGCTTCTTAACCAGGGCCAGACACGAAAGTTTTACGCTGTTTGTTTTGGTCATTCGCCAACCACCAAAAAGTGTGCTGTTGAACACGAAAGTACTTACTCTGGCGGCAAACTAAGTTTAATTAAAACTGCATACGATTGGCTTGTAAAAAATAAAACCAGCGCTGTGAGCTTTAACCCGCGCTTGGAGGTGGAAGCAAAGGTTTTGACGCAAAAGGAATGTGAAAACGGAGCACTCTTTCTACACGGCCTTAATGACTAAATCGTGTCTTCTCCTTCGCTTTTCCATGCTGGCAAAGAGATTGCAGGATCGAGCAATAAAATCACATCTAGATGGTTATCAGCTGGCGAGGTGCGGAAAGTCTTTAAGACGCATACGAACCAAAGTCAGGAAACTACTTCTTAGGTCCGGACTTAAGGTCGGTAAATCTCGGGAATGATTACAATGTACTTGTGTTTTGCACACGGAAGTATACTCCATATACTAGGAAATCAAATTGAAAGTCATGACTTGCATTTGTATGGATTTTGACTGATTGGAAATTTATGCAGAAGACAAAAAAATCAGTCAGATTTCAAATGAATGCAGTTTCTCGCTTCAGATAAAATTAATTTGAATGAAAACCAATTTTTCAATATCAACTTATAAGTAACCAACTATTGTTTCAAAATAGAAGTAACAAGATTTTAATTGCGATAAATCAAACATTGGTTTAACAATTCAAACTGTTTTCAAGTAGAAGGTCAATATTGAATTTAAAAAGCGTGATTTCCTAAATGTTCCATATTTCCTATTATAATTTTCATATGTAATACAATATTTGTCATTAAAACATGTCTTGAAAGTACAGAAGATTTATAAACTGCTGAGTTTAATTCAGAGCATTCTTTTCTTTGTCATCTGCAGTAAATCATTGAAATGATTACAATGGCTTCGTGTTTTTCAGAGAATAGAAAACACCTTGTGTCAGGAAATCAGTAAGGAATTTAATTGGACTAAATCTTATGTAGAAAATAAAAAAAATCATTTAAGATTTAGAAACACATCTAGCTCTAGATAGGACTAATTTAAATGAAAACACAGCGACTGTAGGACTTTACCTACATCCGTATGGGTTAACTGTATTTACTCTGAAATGAGCAATCCGGGTCGGCGTGAAAATCAAGTAAAACGTGCAGCATGGAAAACTAAACATTGGACGCGAGAAATGGCGCGCGGACAAAGAGCCCGCAAAGTTTCGGTGCCTGGAAACTTAGAGTCAAAAACAAAAGGCAATATCAAGTGCAAACCTTTGCCTTGGCTCCTGGACCAAGCAACTGAGACGTAATTGGTGTTACTGAACAGATTCGCAGGAGCAGCGTACATCAATAGCTGTCCGGGCAGGTCAAACTTGACGAAGATTTGAATTGAGTGTGAGGTGACCTAAATACGTGACGGATTTTATTAGGGTTCATATTTATTGATGTTTCATGTGACATCGTCGACAGCGAGTCGGGGTGGTCCACGCGCGCGATATTGAACTTGACGTTAAATAAGAGCCTGCCCTTCGGCGTTCGCTGACCGAGAAAAATGCAAAAGCATGCGTCGCTGCCGCCTAGCAAAGCATTCAAATTGATATGGAACACCACTGGATCTAATTATTCATTAATGTTACAAGGGCAATGAAATTTTTTACTTTTCAGGTTTACTATTAGGAAACATCGATGCTGTCATAATTTGATTCAGGCAGATTGACCGAATTTCTAAGGTGCTTTATTGTTACTTCAATCAGAGAAATGATCATGCATGTGAAAGATATTTCGTCTGTGTGAAATCAAGCAGAAGAAAAACTTGAGATGAAGAAATCAAAATAATAGTCATCATCAAAGACAATTTAAACATTCTTTTGAACTTTGTTCACATCCATGCATGACCTGTTTTCAGAGCCATTAAATTATGGACAATCAATTAAGATTTTTGGCATTGTTAACTGAATTTTTTTAGGCAATTACCCAAATGATCAGTCATTAGAAAGTTTAACTAGCACAGACTATCAGTTGTGTTCACTTAATGAAGAATTCAACGGAGTGTAAAATCAACATCTTAAACAAACAATTAAAATTATGTGAACCACCATATTAATTAGGAATGCTACGGGGGATGAAGAGTAACGTCAGGTGGATTACAGGTTATGCGTTTATGGTGACCCCACCCTCCCGGTCATTTAAAGAGGTGACGTGGTAATTGTAGTTTTTTAATTATCCGACATTTAATGCGGATATATAAGAACTAGTTAAGATATTTCTAAACTGTGTTGTTTGTTAATGTTTGAGCTGCAGATTTAGTCTTGAATATTGCATTTTTGATTGCCCTTTCCATGCGGAGACGACACCCATATAGCAAAAAAAAAATGCCGCTGAAGAATTATTTTCTTTCTGACTGCCGTGTTTAAATTGCACTTATTTTTGAAAGAATTCCACCAATTCTACTGAAAGTTATTTTTATTTATTTTCAAGGTGACCATTGTCGAAGGGACCGTAGTTTAAGATGCCTAAAGAACCAAACTTGCTTCCTAAACTATGATTTTAATGTATATAAAATTTAAAGGTATAAAATGTCCTTATGAAGTCGGATAGACATTTGTAAATTGATTTGAATGGTCGACCTAGACTTTCTATAAAATGTTCCTTTATTTGTGTAACTTACGTCAGAGTTTAACTAGCAAATAGTTTGCGACTGATGACTAAGCCTCAATTTAATCTCATTGAAAGCGATGTTTGTTCAAATACTTGTTTGCAAATTACACATTCTGACTTTCAATCTTTCAATTTTTTTCTTATTGACCAAGAATTGCAGCGCATTTTGTAGTCTACATCGATTTTCTGTTATGCCATTAGATTCAGTTGTTAACGCCGCTTGCGCAACTACATAACGTCTACTGCGTGGATGCTGTAACTGATGCGCTCACAAATGATGGGAATTAGGATACACTGCAATTGGATCGGTTTAAATTAATACAACATGTTGAATTGGAGTCAGGGAAAGAATGTTGAGATCTGACATTCATTTCAAAAAGCCCTTTAGCTTGAAATTACAACAAAAGCAACAATGGCATTGATTGCCACGCCTTTGGATGAATTTTACTAGATTTATGCCGATAATATACAATTAATTTTTTTAAAGTTTCATTTAAATTATATTACATATTCTATACGCTAGGAATAATATTTTAAAAATTGATTAAGGGTATTTTTAAATGAAACACTGCAATATTTTTCTAATAATTCCATGAAATTTACTGTACAAATTAATACGGAAACAGCAAGTTATAATCAAATATACACCATAAGTTGTATTAATTTAGCATTTAGTTGACATTAATTTCATACAAGTGGTAATTGTAGTTTTTTAATTATCCGACATTTAATGTGGGTATAAAAGAACTAGTTAAGATATTTCTAAACTGTGTTGTTTGTTAATATTTGGGCTGCAGATTTAGCCTTGAATATTGCATTTTTGATTGCCCTTTGCATATGAAGACGATACCAATATATAGCAAAATAAAAAAAATTACAGCCAAAGAGTTATTTTCTTTCTGAATGTGATAAACGAGATATGATTCATTGTCTTCTGCTTAATAGTTGAAGCATTTGCTTCTTGGTCATTGTCCTCGTTTCTGCCCTTATTTATAGTCATAAGTTATAAATGTTATGGTATATGGTAATTGAATTATTATCAACTTAGATGTATTTAATATTTTAAAGAAATTCATTGTAACATGTTTATTATTTTCGAGTGAATTTGATTGAAACTTTCACTTTGCAAAAAATAATGTGAAAGAAATGTTAAACACTAGTAAATGGATTAATTTAAGTTTCATTCGATCGTAATTATTAGATCAAAATAATATTTGTTATTACTTAATTACTCAATATTTACCAAGTGTGAATTTGTATGCAACGAAATTGCAGCATGCAGCAGTATTATCTTGCTAATGATAATTATATTGCTAAGTTATATTCGAAATGAATCAAATAAAATATTTGCAACAAATATTCCTGTTACTGATACAAACTTCTAAGAAATAATCACAAATAAAATTTATTTGTCTGAAAATTAAGATTTTACGCTCAAGTCTTAAGTCATGTTTAATTACAAATAATTTATCTTATTTTAAATTAAATTTTTCTACGTCAGTTGTTGTGATTCTTTAATTTCAGTCCATATAAATATTTTCAATTTTCATATATTACTTTTCAGATTTCATTTCAAATTACATTAAAGATTTAACTGACTAGTTGAAGGAATGTTTGTTTTAAAAATATAACCTAGCTACAAAAAAGTGACACTAGTTTTACTGGTGTTATCTTTCCTAAAATTGGCAACATTTGTCTATTAAGTATTTCTCCTCCGATTGAATTGAATTTATACATTTAACGTTCAGTTATGGCACATTAAAGAAGTATTGGTCAAATGGCTTCTTCAAAACCACGTAAAACCTGAAATAATGTTATGTTATAAATAATAAATAAATTAGCAATAAATAAATATGAAATTTTTTTTTAAGTTCTGACTAATGCACTGATTGTAGACATTTACAACAAACAAAATGAATATATATATATATATATATATTATATTGCGACTCTTCATACAATAGCAAACATACCAACTATTTGTGACCTTGCAGAAAAAAGTAACCGAAAATTCTGTATTTATTGAAAATTCTCTATTCGCACATCTCCATTAACTGAGTACATACATGACACACCTATTCTAATATCTTATTTTAAAAGAAAAAGAAAACTCTTCTGGCAATTGTAACTTCCACGTCAAACTCATTACTCATTACTCCTCATGCTTTACACTAAGTACTTTGCACAAAATTCAGCGGCTCTAACTACTTCTTTCTGATCACTTGTTTATCCGCTGCACACTCACCCTATACAGAAAACACGCGCAATTCATGCTACATTTACCCACACATTTATTTTAAGAATAATGTTTGTGACCATATGTTAATTGTCACCATACCTTTTTGCGCTAAGTTCGCAATAATTTGTATGTGTACCATTATAAATATAGTTATTACTCAGTAAAGAAAAACTACTTCTCTCTGTATATTATAAAGTAATATTTTCATTCAGAATAGAGAAGTAATTGAAGAAATAAATTCAATTTCAAATGTTAATAATAACAAAATGTATTTTTTCTTTATACATTTATTGTTCCTGAATTAAAATATTATTTAATATTAAAAGGGTACACAATGATTATTAATCATATTATAATCATTTATATTTAAAAAATCGCAAAACTAGGGAATTTATTATATTTGAAGTTTTTATCCCAAATTGTGAAAGTTACAATCTTCAATCTTAATTTCGGGCACGAAACACACAATATAATATAAATATATAATATAAAATTTGTGAATGTACAGGTATATACCATATTATAATAGCAATTGAATTGTGAAAAAACAAACATTTATTTTACCAACTCACACTACTTCCAAGTGTTGTTCCAAAGTGTTTGATCAATGTGATTGCATGAGTGATGAATGTTATTTGTATATTTAACGTATAATCCACTCTGCATGTGTTTTGTCATGCGTCAATTTGTTTAATGCATTTGTTGACGCACTGATGGACTTATAAAATTCGCAAGTAAGCAAATTAAGGGATTTATGGAATATCTGTTTATCGAAATAAATAGATATTCCGTAAATCTAAATTTCAACCTATTTTTAGACTGGAATCTGTCTCAAATTTGCTAATTAGTATTGAAGAGTAATTCATCAGGAATTAAATTAGACATACATTTTGCATAAACGTGATACAAAAATGAAATTATTTCCATTTATTGAATTATGTAGAGGAGTGCGCCTGGGTGTTGTAGAATTGTGTTATACATTTATAAACAGCAAGTGTTGAATTGGAAATTGAAAGTACTCAATAGCAGATTTTTAAATATAAATAAACATTAGAAACACTCCCATTATGGTATAACGTTAAAGTTATGTAAAGATTAGTTAATATCAGAAAAGGAAATTGGCGACAAAAATGCTCCATTCCATTACTCATTACTCCACCACCGGCCCCAAAAATATTTCCTATTTCCCTCGGTACCCTTTTCTTTGTATATACTTCTAGCAGGCTCAGGTCCTGTGCCAATACAAAGGGCGGGTGACAATCCAGGTGAATATCACAATCCGGATATACTTCTCAGATTGATATAACTAGTGAATAAATCAAAACCACGGTTGAATCAACCATAACCCGTCCCAAAATGCGAATATATAAATCAACTCAGCATGAGCAGCTCTGAATAGGCCGTTGCTATAAATAAACATTGCCCCAATGTGGCGACGGAAAAATAGCACTTGTTGAGTGCCTCTGATCTTGCCGCCGACGGGGTCCAACAGGCGGCGGTGGCAGATCGGGCACGAGGCGTGCGGTCGCGCAATGTACATAAGCCTTGCTGCGCTGAAAGATCGATTCTTCGAAAACCGGGCCACGACCGCTCCGTTCGCCAGCCCTCTTGGGTAGTCGCGTCGCGTGGGAAATGCAGTCGCGTGATGAGCGAGATCGAATTATGTCCGCACATCGAGGAAACTTGTAGTCGCATGCTGGCAGAGCAAGTATTGACGGCGAGGATGGTTACCAAAATGGTCATCAAACTCTGACCACTTCTCTTCCTATGTGGAATCAAAGAGAGAACATCGCTACACGTGCTCTCAATGCCAGAATCTAATTAAAACATGTTAGATTCGTACGTGTCATATTTTCTGCGGGAGATCATTGAAGGTGATTCAGTGCCCAGCAAGGAAATGGAAAAAATCTTGTTGTGGGAGCCCGGAAATGCAAAGATGTAGCAATTTAAAGCGAAATGATAATTTGGCTCTGGCGGGCAAATTAGTTTTTCATCTGTTTTAATATTTGTTCAATACCTACGAGGTATGGCGACCTACGAGGTCTTTGGAAAAGAGCAACTGGTTGATGAAGGGGTTTCCTATGTTTACCTTCCGACTACGAGTACTTGATTGTTATTAAAACAACTTGGGAGTGCGTGATGCGCATAAAGGAGAACAATTTGCACAGACATTATCTATATACAAAAGATCATCATTTATCCTAGTCTATTTCAGATTGTGGACTCTATTCTGAGTTCTATTAAATTATCATCATAAACTGATCTGACATGCAAATTTCCTTCAAGATGAGGCAAGTTTTTTACTAAGTGTTAAGAATGCTTTACCAATAAAAAAGTTCCAGTTGAACAAACACTCAAATCCGTCTTCGATACCCTAGCCCATTTGTCGACTTTTACAATAACAAATAAAGCTATCTTTGTTTCAATTACCAGTGTTGTTGATGTCTTGCAGTCCCGATTTAATAATTTACGCTACCATCTAAGTCGAGGAAAAAATGTGCATTTGCTTGATTAAACTTGTTTGCTTCGTTAATCTTACACTCCTGCAGCCAATTCTTGGGGAAATAAACCCAAAGAAACAAATTAGCATGATGACACTTCCCAACTCTTCGCTCATTCTTGCTTAATTAGTCCAATTAGGTGTTCCTTACCAAAACAGTGTTATAACGACTTTGAGGGTACTTGCCTTCCTGCACTTGCAGGAAGGAAATCGTGCTGCGAAAACATTTGTCGTAGTGCAAGTGACCTTCAGTTCAATTAGTATGTATTGCATCTTGACCTCGTCCTTAATCCACCAATGTAGACGTTAGCAATAAATATAAATTGTTTTTGATCCAGGAACTAAAAATAAATTTTCTTTTCTTTGGATCTGTTAGATAATTGCGTGTCGTCTGGTATTGGTGGCATTATTTTTAGTTGGATTCTTAAAGTCTTTTTAGAAAATCATTAATATCTCAAACATACAACTCCACTGCACTGGCACTTTTTTTGAAGATTAGAAAATGCAATAAATCTTTCTTGTAGATACTCGGATTGCAGATATATCTAGCAAATATTGAAATATTGCAGACAAATTTTATTATCATCATAATCTTACCTACTTTGTGTCCGTTCTGGGTGTGGGATGGTGAGCGTACGGTTGGTGGTTACCCATACCGATCATAGACTGACACCGTACTGGAACCTGCACCACTAGCCGCCTGGTACTGGCATCATTCGTTCGGGAGGATGCAGAACCCTCTACGGTGTTAACTACAACGCTCCCAACGGAGGCGCTAGCGTAATAACGCTGTTTTCGCGTTCGAACAACCCCGATCTGTTTGTGTCCCGGTTCCAATCTCTGTTGATGGCTATTATCGGCGTCGATCACTCTTGTGGCAAACTGTACTATCCTCAATCCCCAGGGTACACGATTACTTTGATTAATCGATTAATCAGCTAATTATCAGTAAAAATATTTTGCGGATGCGCATCGAGGCAACATGCGTGTTTGCAAATCGCCCCGTTGCTATCCAGTTTCAACTCGTTCCAATTCACCGCGTAAAGCAACAGAAAGAAAGGACGCCGAATGCACGGGATGCCGGACGTGTTTGAATGCATTATTCCGACTGGACTCCAGTCTGATGAAGGTGTAGATATTTGTGCAAATAGCAGACCACGGCGTGATATTTACAATCGCTTGCGATTTATTTTGATTGGATTTCGTGTATTCCGTCCCCGGAAACGCAATATCCGCCATCGGCATTGTCTGCGTACCGATCGCGGCTTTTTCGAACACGTGCTCGCGATATTACAGCCGGGAGAAGAAAATCAATACGGTGGGTGCTCGACGGCGTGACAAGACACGTCGAAAATTTGTAATTGCTCATGAATTTCATGAACTGTTAACAGGTATTACCCTGTTAATTGTGGTGGTACGTTACTGTCGCATCAACAACGTTAGATTATCATTCATTATTTCTGGAACTTAAATAATTAAATCCATTGTTTTATTGTCATAGAGATGGAGAATCAATAATTTTTATCCTGTACGGGGTGTTTATTGTGTTAATATGTAAAAGTAGATAATTTGTAAATGTCTGGTCTATTAGTAAGTACATAAAAATCTAAATTGATAAGGAAATATTGAATTCACTATTCAATCCGATTTTAGTTATTTATTTAGATTAGTTGTTTACAAACTGTACCTAAGAAACAACTAACTCTTTATAGAGTAACTTGTGTAATTTATATGTAATGATATAAAAAATTGATATTTCTCAAAGATTTCAGTTTTAATTTGAAAAAAAGAAGCATTTAAGCGCCCGATTTCTTCTATTTTGTAATCTATTTATTCAAACGATCATAGGTGTATTATGCAGCTGACTGAAACAATGTAGAGATGCGGCGTTCTTCAGGAGTTGTTAAATTACACATGTTATGTTCCTCTTTCCACCAATATTCCTTTCGCGTTTTGCGTTGTCATTACACGTAAAGTAAGAGTTTCCAGGGCTACTTGCAACTTTATGAACAACGTCAACGAGAAAACTTGGAGTGCTCTGCATGGAAAGTTTGATTTTGAGGTAAACTTATTTTTTAATTAAAGACGTGCAGGATCTCTTATAACATTTGCATTCGTGTCGAATGTGCTTTACCAAATCGTTTGAAACGAATCACGAGCTTTGAGCAAACTCCATCATCACACCAGCTTCGTGTGCATACACTTGCTGCGGCTTGCAGTTACAATTTCAACTATTCCCACATTTGTTGCAGGACTAATGGACGCGCGTAATGGAATTTGGCTGCTCGGCGAGGACGTTTCTGCTGATAATTTCTACACTCGCGGTATCGATATGCGGCGGAGAAGGAAGCGACCCTATTCCGAAGGTGAGTGCCAGTATTCAATCATTCGATTAATTCCAAATGTGGGGATATTTCAATCGTTGGCGATTGATCAAATTTGCATCCGTCGCATGCAAAAAGCATAATTAATTCCATGAGCTGGAATTTGAGTTGCAATTTGTAGTGAGTTCTTTTTGTTGCGTGTGGTGCGCAAAAAGTTGATCTCTTTTGGCAACTTTTGGCTCCGACTTGAGATGTTTATGCCGGAAGATTTTGTTTACATCCAACGGTTGGCTGCGAATGGTGTGCACATTAATCAATCTGCTTTGAAGGATGTTTCTGCATATGTTGGCTAGATATAATCAGCAGTTTTTGTCGAATTTGCAAAAGAAGTATCTAAACTGAAATGAATGTGGGCTTCCTCCGGACAGGTAATTAGAGTAATGCAAGTTTCAAGGACACTGCAACCTTATAGACCTTCCACACATTGAAAACAGTTGTTTTTCGAGAAGAATCAAATGTGTCTAAAAATCAATATATCAGTTTCCAATGCATTTCAAATGATGGTTTGAGAGCATGTGAAACATGGACAGAACATGGAATAACCAAGAAGCAAACCGGATGAGGAGGTTACATATAACTAACTTAACTGCCCTGAAAATACCTTGGACCAGACTACTTCAAAACTAATTGTGTCATAATTTTCTACTACTGATTATTAATTCTATGTGAGATTGATCTAAATTGCTTGCAATTAGGTTTTAACTGAAGTTATTATGTGGAGCAAACTTCATAGAAGTTTTATCAAATTTTTTTTCAAAACTGAATTGATTCGTCTGCCAACTAGAAATACTTCCATCTAAAAGTTAAATATTAAAGAGTCGCATATCTCTCACATACATTCGCTACACTGATGCAATTACCATTTAAGAGTCGGCGATTGAGCAGCATCTTACCATCCTGGAGCTTTGGGGCATATTCCTACATGACAGGTCAATGGAACTGAATTTTTAGAGATTAATATAATTTATATTATAATAAATTAATAATATAATATTCAGCAATTTGATATGTTGAATTACGGATGATTTTGTCACGAATTTTTAGGTTTAAAACAATATTATTGCATTGATAAAGTGCCAATATTGGAAGTTTCATTTTAAATTAAGTCTAGTCTTTACATATTTATCCATAAATATTTTAAATTATAGTTAATTATTGAAGAGTAACATTATGCTATACTAAGTCCTACTCTCCAACTGTGAGTATGATTTATCTTGACGCAGAATAGTTTTTAGTGTGTATTTTAGTGTAGCTAATTATTATTCCTCTGAATTGTAGTGATTGTTTTATATTGTTATTTTACTAATAAAACCGGAACAAAAGCTCATTTTATTAGCTATAACTTTTCTAAGATACGTAAATGGAAAAATTTCATGTAATGGAATTTGGAATAACTATTGCTATACAGCGCTAGTTTACTTTATAAAAGTCTTATATCCAAATTCAATTCAATAACTAATACGTAGCTTATTAGTAAATAATTTTTGAAAAAATTAATTGGACAAATAGTTCTTGGAATATAAGAATCGAGCAGAATTAGTCAAAATACTGTAAAATTGGCTCATTACTATTTTTACTCTTATATTCATGCATTTATTGACTAAAATACATCTCAGCTGATTTTGAATGATTTTTGTGCAATCAAATCATATTTGTACAGGATCATTTCACACTAACCAACTGAATTTGCGTAGTTTACTCTTATCTATCAGCAATATGATTGTATCGAATTCCTACCTTGACATATCGATGGAATATACATAATATCGTTCCACAAAATGATGAAATTGATCAATTCGGAGACTGATACCATCGTGAGAATGTATCTTCCAATAATTTCATAAATTCACGATAAAATTATATCATTAATGATGTAACATGTTATTTACATGTATGACCTAAATCAAATAAGTAGATTAACTGAATACGAGTAAAACATAAGTAAAGAAGCCTAAGAAATTTAAATATGTGTTATTATTGAAATTTATTTTTAATAATATGTGTAGGATTCAATTAACTGTTTGTAACAAAATCTGTTTTTTATCATAAACATCTCAGTTCTATTCAGTGAGTGTCAATTAAATCAGATCCAATTCCAAACTAGTTTTGTTCCCGTGCTTAGCTTCATCGAAAAAGATCGAATTACCAAAAATATCCCCCTTGGGGGTTTTCCATATCGTTGCGTAACTGCTACCTGAAACGCTGCACGCTAGCTAAAGTAATTTATTGGTCAATTTGTGCAACATATCTCCCCATGCCTAACATAGAATAGCAATTGCAAAAAATCAAATCAAACTGACTAGGAAGCACACGCGACGCGCGGATGACAACACACAGCGAAATTACAAATTAGGAAACAAATGCCCAAATGGAAATCACATGATTGCGGGGGTAAATTTCGAACTTTGGGCGCATATATCACACACGAGGTAGGGAACAATAGCCCCAATCAGTCTTGTAGTTGTCCCCGGTCGCTAAGCAAAATTAAGCTTGATCGTGGGCTGGAAAAGACACTGTTTTCGCCCTCACGCTTTACTCGATCCCTGTAGTGGGTGAATTGCACTCACCGGTGACATTTATGAATATTTTTTATCCGCTGTGACAATCACCATGCCTCAGTTGTACTCACGTTTGTGTTTAGATTATCGCAGCCCGCTGGGCACGATGTCAACTGAGCGTTTGTACACTGGATGTGTGGTTATTGCTCGTCCTGAAATAATATAATTGTTGGAGATGTGAAGCGGGTCGGGTGAATTTAATCTGACTGAAAGGGATCAACGTAATTCCGTCGATGGTATTAAATGGTGGACGTCATTACTTTTGCATCAAGGTGCAATTATAATGGGAATGGATTGAATTGTTGAGTTCTTGAACTGAACTGATGACAAGAAATTGATATATAGGTGGAGACATTGAGATATTAAACCAACAAAATATATGTTGCTTTGGTATTAAAAACAGTCATCAAATGCTTCAATGACTCCGAGGTGATCTATGTAGACATGTCAATAAGCTAAGTTGATATTATTCTTTGAAAACCTAATATTCAATATATCATTGTTTTAAAACTTATAATGGAAATACAAGTAACTTAAAAGATTTCAATTAGTAAATTACATGTACTCACCATAAGTTTAAATTATTTAGTTAATACTTAATAAGAACAATCGAGCGTGTAGCAATCACCAATAAGAATTCCTCCTTCCTTACCATTCTAACAAAATCCTTAGTACCAAATTTGGTGTTATATCTATTCAAGTAGATCAATTAGAATTCAATTTATGCTAAGGATATGCCAAGAAAAAAATTTAATTTCAATCAAACAAAATAGAATGTAAATGAAAATTAACTTACCATAGAATATTTATTTATGTTGAAACTATGTGCATCACTGAATTAGAAGAAAATTATCTCCGAATCTAAGTCATCAAAGTATGTGACTACTCTATTTTAAAAGTCAATAACTCAATTTTCAAAGATGTCATTCCAACATGCAATACAACATCAACTCTTTACATAACTAATCCACCTTGATTGACACTTGTTTACTTTTGTCATGCATTAGGACGTGGTGGAAGCAAACCTAAAGCAGATTCGCGATGTGTCAACCAACAGCTTTGGGGATTTGTGCATCACCGAACAATTCCGCCTGCTCTCTGTGCCCATCGATGCCCAACGCTACGACGCAGCCCGGCAGAAGGCCGATCTCGCTGCTACACTCCTGCAGGACCTCGGACTGGTGCATCACAACGGTAAGCTTAAGCAAATAACTCAGATGTCACCCCATCAACATTTATTTCTCTTCCTATTCACACAACTACCCAAGAACAACATCTAATAGATAACATTAAAACCAAACCATCCCGTCAAGCATTGCTTAACAATTAAGAGCGTAACTATCTTATATCAATACTGGCTATATAGATACAAAATACAGATATCACGGATAATCAGTGATTGAATTGTTTTGTCGTATAAATTTTTGGCGAAGGCTGTAATACTTATCGGCACTTGATAGAAAGTTATTGTTCCCGTAAATTGTAAAGTAATTTCTGCTTCCAATCTGGTGTGTCACTAATTAAGTCGCATTTCTCTGTTTTGTGATGATAGGGACATGTTTTTATCATAACTCACGTCATTAACCAAACAATTTCAATGAAAAACAAGTTCATTGGAACATGTCTATTACATGACAACTCAACTAATATCAACACACTGCATGACACTTTAAAATATTATCTCCGCTTAAGAATTTCACAATTATACGGTGAATAATTGATTTAATAAAGCATATTATTCAGTGGAAGTTAGCGATGGAGTCTTCTTCTTGTGCTGCTTGAATTTCATTTCCTTGACCACATTATTATACAAAATGCTCTCATTTCGAGAAACACCAATTCCTGTAATCTTCGCGGCATGGATATACTTCCTGGGACTGCCATCATCTTCATTGTTTGTCTGTTTGCGACCCTCAGCAACTGGTCCAGGTTGGATACCATTGTAGTAATCCCATCGGTGGTTTTCAATTGATATACTACTACGTGTGCTTATGTCCTCATGACTGTCCTCACGCCTATGGCATAATCCTCTGCCCATGTTACTATGAGCTGATGGTATCCCAGCATTGGAATCATTTGTTTCTGCACGAGTGGACAGACGCGGGATCATCTGGGATCCACGTTTCTTCCCATCTTCCATTTGTTGTCCATACTTCTGGTACTGATTGAAGTGGTTTGGAGTAATTGTGGCATAAATATGCCCAGAAGCAATTGTGGAAATCACTCCTTTGATCTTATTATTGCCCGTACCATTGCCAGATTCGGGCACTGGAGCAGATTGGAACTGTTTCTGTGGGTTGTAGTTGCAGTTAGCTTCGTGCTCGATGATTTCCTGTCCAAATTTGAAGCGTTCTTCGCAACCATTCATTCGGTATGAGCATTTAATCACAAAACAGTCTAGAAAAGCTTCCAAGGGTCTGTCTCGGAGTATAGGTGGTGCTTGCAGGTCAGGCCCGCAGCGGTAGCATATATAGGTACCGTTAGTACGGATGAAAATTGGTGCGGCCGAGAGGTAACCAAAACAGTGAGCGCAAGTGATAAGTTCATGGGTTTTATCATCAGCTTTGATGTAATAAACACCTAAAGATAAGAATAAAATCAACCAACAGTCCTTTGACAGTCAATATACTACAATGTGGTATTTCTAATAATGGAATACCTTTAGGTTTAGAATGTGGACTATTATCAAGTCCACAACGTCTCCAGCAGGAACAACATCCACGCATGCCGAACTCACACTTCAACTCATGGAAGCCAATTTCATGGCGTTCAAAAACCCGGTTGCACAGGTCATACTTGCACGGGTAAACGAAGTAGTTAGCAACATCTTCAAAAGCCACACTCCGCACTGCCATAGCTGATGCAAGATGAGCACGCGAGCACCTACCACAGAGCACATCGTTGTTCGCTAGGATCCGCACTGGATCACAGGACAACAGATCTCTACATTGGGTACACACCAGCCGACCTAACACGCTTTGCGGCGGTAACTGCTTAACCCGGCGTTGATTCATCTTCCACCGATCTGCACTCCTCCGCACCAAGATATTCACTAAACGACCGCCGATGCCGCTAATTAAACTACGACGCTCCAATAATCGCGACGGTCTTCAGCACAGCGCATTATTTAATTTAATTGCCAGCGCATTAATTACGTGCGCAAGTCTTCATAGGAGGTGATGGTAGGCAAACTCGGAACTGGATGGCTGTGTGGGGGCCGTTGCCGTCGTCTCGGTTTGCTGCTCGCTACTGCGAACTCGCGGTGTGGAATATTCATGCGGATGATGACGTTTTAATTATAAAGTGTCGGTGTATTCACACACTCGAGGATAGAATGCGCCCGAGTTGGGTGTAAGCGTGTGATTGCGAATGATAGCGGCATTCGCTCCACTGGCCCTCTAATCAACGATTTTTTTACATCGGTATTTATTTAGATATGATAACGATATTATCGCGCTGATGCGGAGTCCCGAGAGTTTCAATGAGCTGCCAAAAAAAATTAACAAAGTCAGGTGCTTTTAGAAGATATTATTTACCTTATTTGATGAATGTGTGCAGGAAAATGGGACAAATTGCACATACTAAACCTCGATGGGCAGGCGATGGTTTCAATCTATATTCTGTACGCATGCTAAACTGTCGATTAGATGTGAATAATTTTTACTGGGAATCTGCCATCGTTAAAATTGTATTGAGTTACACCGTGTTGGAAATGAATAGGTAGTACCCACATATCGTCAATTACCACCTCGATAAAACACGCAGGTTCAATTTGCATAGTATGGCTAAATTTAGCGATAACAATACGGTGCAAGCATGTTTTATTTATGCTAAAATTTCAATAACTCCGTGACTCACTCTGCGTTTAGCATACAAAATCGGAGTCGTTACTTCAAATTACAACATTGCAAGCATTGCCATTTGATTAGAATTTAATTGGAATTTGACTCAACAACTTCGCCATCAACAAACCTCATACGGTATATGTAATGCCATTTGCGGTGACACGTCGATCTTTTTTGCTCTTCCTCAGCTTCGTTATTTCTATAATAGAATATTATTGAATACGATGCGTAGGCTTGATAGATGTAGAATATATCTCTGGCATGCATTCGATTCCTCGTTGTGAATGCTAAATAAATCTATTCACCGATGTTCAATTGAGGCATGGAACAATTGCAGGCCTCCAGGACGCGATCTCGCGCAATCTATTGGTGTCAGATCAGCACATCCTGTCAGCCCGTGTACTCGCCATCAATGTGACGACTGGCGAGCTGCAGAACTGCGCCTGGTGGCGGCGGCAGGCGATGGAGATGGGTGGGCCACGTCGGCTGACGGAAAACACGCCGCATATTGGACAACGACCGGATGCTGAATATCCATGGTATGCATGTCCAGATCTGAAGTATTTTAGGAATGAAATGCAGAGAATAATAAATAGTCAAGGCTTGAATTTGTATGAGAATGCATAAATTGGTTGAGGAATTGTTATTGTCATTTGTTCTTTCTGGTTTAGGTACGAGGATGCGGATACTACACCAGCTCTCCGCTCGCCCAAATTCATGCCAAGTCCAACGAACATCTCCTACAGTGGCTGGTGGACATATCCGTACTACTCCTGCGCCGAACGAAAGTGGTTGATTTCGTATAGTGTACCCATTCCCTCACAAGGCAGACATGGGTACCAACAAACCATATGATCACCCTCTATATCTATTAACTTAATTTGGTTATATTTTTGGCAGAACCAAAGGATTTTTAAGTTTGGACATTGATATCTCCAACTTAGAAATGAACCAATGCGAAAAGTCCGAAAGTAGCAACGAGGTAGATGCTTTGCATGGTACCCATAAATGTCACAATACCACATCTAAGGTATCAATATAAAAATAACTAAAAAATTAATTATACACTGAAATTGAACATATTTTCGAATTTTCAGTGTATTTACCAACAAAACCAATCAGAGGGTACCTGGAGAACTGGTAGTTATATGTGCAAATGTCGGGATGGTTTCTATACAACCCGAAATGATGGATTATTCAATGGCACGTTAGTTGAAGGTACCACTAATAATTTACTGCTTTGATTACTTGATTGGTATTAATTCAGATCGGTTTATTCAGTTGCTTACACAGAACACATTGAGAATTCCAGTGAAGTTTGGTCTCAAGTTTTTGGATGTTTTCAATGCGCACCTGGTTGTACGTTTTGTAAAGGTCCGGAACCATGTCTGGCTACATATCATTGGCCATTTAGGTAAACCTAACAACAAAATAATATCACGTGGTACCAAATATGATCTTGGTTTCTTTCAGAATAACTTTGTTGGTATTTAGCGTCACTTGCGCTTTCTGTACTGTCATCCTCATTATCTACATGTTCCAACACCGCAAGCTAAAGGTTTTCAAAGTCGCCAGTCCCACTTTTCTGTCTATCACATTATTAGGATGTGCTACTATGTACCTTGAGGTAATCTCGCCTTAATCCCCCATTTGACATCCGGATGTTAATTTGATGGTGTTCTTGCAGATGGCTGCAATTTATCCAGTATTGGATATGTACGCTTGTGTAGCAACCAAGTGGTCGCGACATTTGGGCTTCTGTATAACATACACCGCTCTGCTGATGAAAACCTGGAGGGTTTCCCTCACCTACCGCGTCAAGTCAGCGCACAAAGTCAAGCTGACTGACAAGCAGCTCCTGCAGTGGATGATTCCAATATTACTCGTCATGCTGATTTACTTAAGCACATGGACACTGAGTGCGACTCCCATTGCGGAAGAAATTGAAGATCAGGAAGGATTGAAGTTCAAACAGTGTTCTTACAACTGGTGGGATCATAGTTTAGCAATTGGTATGATGATACATAATCGATTAGACTCCTTAAAGATAATAATCCACTTGTTGCTTTAAGGTGAAGTCCTCTTCCTGGCGTGGGGCATTCGGGTTTGCTATAATGTAAGAAACGCTGAGTCCTTGTTTAATGAAGCGAGACTGATCAGTTATGCGATCTATAATATCGCATTGGTCAATTGTACTATGGTTGCATTCCAGTGAGTACCCAAATAGAACATAGATAATCCAAAATAACAACTCGTTTGTATTTCAGTTTGTTGATATTTCCTCAAGCCGGGCCTGATATTAAGTATCTGTTGGGTTTTGCCCGGACGCAATTGTCCACGACTGTAACAATTGCTCTGGTTTTTGGGCCAAAGGTACTTTTTTTGATGACATTTTTTTTTGTACGCAAGACCTTGGTATTTATATTTGTAGGTAATTCGAGTACTAAAAGGACAAGGCGATCAATGGGATAATCGTGCTAGGAGTCGTGGAGTAACTGCATCTTTCTCCTTGAATGGAATAGGATTAGTTCCGGAGGAGCCACCGGATTTGTACCAAGAAAACGAGGAATTAAAGGTATAGAATATGCCCAAAAGTTGGTGAAAGTAGAAAACATTATAATTTGTGTGTGATAAACAGGAGGAGATTCAGAAGTTGGCTGGACAAATCGAATTCATGAAAATCGTTCACATGGAAATGAACAACAGGCATGTCAAGCCCAAAACTGGAGGTTATTTCAGTTCATTAGCTGCTCCTGCTATTCAAAGTCCCATAGCAAAGTCGGGTTGCTTACTAGCAAAGACAAACAGCGATGATTTGTAAATATTCTCAAAACATCAAGAATTCAAGATGGTTTTACTTGTTTACCTCCTTCGATTTGATCAAAGTAAGATCATGCATGTTTGATCATTACCCTTAACAATGCAACCTAATATTTCCGTCAATAGTATTAATCAATTACCGTGTTTACGATGATTGTTACAACGTTAACTCAATGTACGCACGTCTGGTCGTTTCACGAATTGCGCCATTTGCAATCATTTATTGAAAGCGACATTAACGCCAAATAAAAAGAAAAAAACAAAGAAAAATTGAAAGCAGTTCAATTATACACGTCTCGTCTGACTGTCGACTGATTTTTTAACCATTTTAAATGTATTTTAGTGTTTCATGGGGTTTTCATTGTGATCATGTGATCTATGGCGCGTTGACAAACTGAAGACACTAGACTTAGCGAAACTTCAGAATGCTTTATTACTACACCGATGTGGAAACAATTTCGAGCCAGATTAGCGGAAACTCTATTAAAGTCTGTTGAGTGAGTATAAAAATAGAGCGTTAACATATTAAACATCCTTTGCAACTGTGTTCGATTCGATAAATCAAAATGCTTGCAATTTGATCATCTCAAAATTCAAAGAAAACTCAAAGGATAACAACCAACAACAACATGTGGAAGATGAAATATTTAAGCTCCAATTCATTCGCGAGCAACAACAACCATGCTGTTGATATGTTTAAAATAAACAACCAGAATGACAATATTTGCATTTAAACTAAATTACCGTCTCCGAGCATCTGTTTTACAATGAAATTAGAACTGATATGGAGTAGAATTATGGCAAATTACGTATCTAAGGTAGTTAAGCATAATATAAGAGAAAACAAAGACAAGTTAAGGGAACTGAAGTGACCTAAAAGGACAAAATTTCTATAAAAGAATTTCACTGAAGTAACATTGGAAAGAGCCAGAATGCAACATTTTTATTTAATTGCAATGAACTTATTCAGTCAAGATTACTTAAGTATTCCGCTGAAAGTCGGGTGTAAGGAATCTGCAATTAAAGAAAGACCATTGCAATTAATGCAGTTTCTTTTCGGTTTTTAATTTCATTGACTTATAATAAGACTGAGCGTCTGCAAGTGAACGGTGGTTGAGTTTATTCGTGAAGTAAACACTAAAACTTCGCATTTTTTATGATACGGCAAAAATTTCACTCAAACCATTAACACCTTAAAGAATAAGCCTTTACTAAGCATGTACTAACAACTTGCGATTGCCATTACTACCAATAATCTAGGCTTAAACCAAAAAAAGTAGCTTTAAAATGTCATAAAATAAGATAGAGTAAAATAATAGAAGCCAAGAGGAGTAATCTAAATGTTAGAATGTTATCAAAAATAACCAACTAGTGACATTATTGTTATCTAAGCTTAGCCTACAATTAGATAAATGGATTATCGTCAGTTACAATTATTTAATAATTGTCTCAATTAGCGAGTATTAGGTGCAAATAGCACGAATCAAATCGTTTAATATGAGCCCTTTACGACTGATTTGTACTAATTGCTAATATTCGTGAAAATCTATTAATGTAGAATTGAAAGAATGAAGTTTTGCGCCGTTGTCGAAAAATGTGAACTTTTACAACCAGAAATCAGACGCTTCTCGACAGTTGTGTAATTTGTGTTCGTTGCGAAAGATTTGAATACACTAAATTGTCATGTTAACTTGATCAACTTATCTGTTCTTTTCTTGTCAGATAGATACTAAGCAGATATGGTAACTATGTGTGTCCGAATGTTGTTTGTTTTAGAGTTTTTCATGGACATTTGGTTGAGTGAAATGTCGATGCATTCAGGCATGCAAACAAAGCGTTAATTGAAATTAACTTACCGGAATAGAGAATAATGGAATTAACTTACTTAAATTACGTTACGCAATTTTTTTCAGGAACAGACATTTTATAACGCTTCCAATATTTTCTAGATTACTAATTACTTCGAGTGATCAATGAGTTTGAACTGGTTGCGTTTTAATGTCCCTTCTTGCCTTGCAACGTCTATTTATGTATTCGCATATATTATCACATGCTAAATGGGTAAATGTTCTATTAAACCGATGTATGAAATCTAGGTAGCTGGTCAGCAAATGTAGTAACATTCTTCCACTTACGTCCACCACGCATTTGATGTTTACGCCAAATCATATTACTGTCATATGAGTAGATTACACTAATTATTATTTAGACTCCATTCAGTTGCGCTAAGGAAGTAGTTGAACGATAATGCTAAGACGAATTAGATAATGTATACATCTGGATTTGTGCTATCTGAGACATCTTGTTACTAGGTAGCAATTAGAGAGTTCACGCACGTTCTTTCTTTCAACAATTACCTAGATGTGCGTATATCCAAAGGAAGTCAAATAAAGTACACAACTTACGGAGAAATACTACAATATTGTAACATTTCATGTTGTTAACAATGTTATTTATGTAAAGAATATAATGATATATTTTTGGTGTTATATGACAAATATATAATATTTTGTGTTTTAGTATGAGTTACGACGAATAAATTAATTCGTAAGCTCTGGAATCTATCCAAGAAAGTATTGTTAAGCTGGTAACAATATAATAAGTTCATAAGCAACTAAAATAGTAAAATTATTAAATAGAATAGTTATAATTTTGAATTATTAGTTAAGTAGCGATTTCTTTTTTATTTTTTACCTAAGGCTATTTTTTTTGTGAGTTATAGTTACTCTCCGTATAGTAGCGCTGCTACCTGGAAATATTTTTTACATTTTATAACCTGCAACATGAATCAAAATCACAATGTTTGCATTGTTCAAGAAATAGTGCATGACTCACAACAATTATAAGCACAGTACTGTTGTGGTGCTTGGTATTCTTAATTTCCATTTGGTGCCTAAAGGTCTAAATTTCTTTAAATCAGTGAAAAATACATATTCATAAATATGTTTAATCTATTTGGCAAACCAGATCCCAAAGGTAATTAATTAATGTTTCATTATGTGCTATGTTACAATTAGAATAATTACAAAACTTTACATTACAGAACAGCAGAAGCAGGTTGACAGATCACTTCGTAAGGCATCCAGAGACATTGAACGTGATAGGCGTGAATTGGAAAAGGAAGAGAAGAAATTGGTACTTTATTAAGCGTTTCATTTAATAAATATGCATTTGAATTAAAGTTAACAAATAACTGTTATTTCAGGAACTTGAAATAAAAAAAATGGCTAAAGAAGGTAATAAAGATGGTTGTCGTATTCTTGCCAAGCAGCTAGTACAACTTCGCAAGCAAAAAAACCGAACATATGCAGCAAATAGCAAGTTGCAGGGAGTTAATGTTCAAACTAAGGCAATGGGTGCAAATGTCAAATTGGCTGATGCAATGGCAGTTGCTGGTAAATCAATGGGACAAATGAATCAACTCATGAATCCAACACAAATTGGGGCCACTGTTCAGGAATTTTCTAAGCAAAGCATGAAAATGGACATGACTGAGGAGATGATGAATGAGGCCTTTGATGATATACTTGCTGATAGTGATGAAGAAGCACAGTCTAATGACATTGTCACACAAGTTCTGGATGAGATTGGTATTGAAATATCAGGAAAAGTATGGATTTCAATCAAATGGATGTTATATTAGTGCAGATTATTATAATGCTTGCTTTCAGATGTCTGGTGTTCCATTACCAATGCAGGGTAATATTGAAACTGGTGAAAGTTCCAAGGATCAGAAACTAACTGATTCAGAAATTGAGGCGCAGCTAAGCAAACTACGTTCATAATGCACTAAATTGCAAACAGCAATAACTTGAATATTGTATTTTAGACGCAAAATTAAAGACTAATGTGATTTTATTACAAAAAGTATTTGAATTGTTAAATAAAAGCTTGTAGAAATTAATTCTATCACAAAAATTCTTTGGTGGCTCTTGAGATTGTCTGGGCTTGAGTATTTCCGGGACAATTTCACGAGTGGCGTCTCTCATACCTAGAGCAGTAGCCTCTGAATTCTGTGAAAATCTGAGTGTTTTGCCACTCCTAGGTATGTCAACTTCCACGTTACCGAAGTCTCGAGAAAAACTAAATGCCACTAAATAAAAAACAGTAGTGTCCATGGGTAAGTCTTACTTAATATATGAGCTTATATCAACGTTAACTAGAGTTAGATGAAATTAACAAAAATGAACGAATTATATTTTCAGACATTTCATCAAATCAAGAAGCAAATTTTTATCATTCTTTTAAATAATTCTATTGTCTATGGGACATTCTATCAAGTATAACCCAAAATTTGCTAAGAACAATAATACATTTAAAACAATAGTAATTCAAGTGGCCGTAATACCGTTTTACAGTATCAAATTTCACAATAGTCCAATCAGTAGACTAATCAAATATTTAGTTTACATATTGGCATTCATATATTAAGATTGGTTCTGTTTAATTCCCTAAAATAATAAATATTGAGAAGACAGTAGACGCACTCTAAGTGACTCTTGGAATTGCTAATTAGGATTCAAAAAAGAAGTAGTAGCTATGCTGTTATCAGATCACAACAAACATGCTGGCTTTTGAGAAAAAAAAACATGACATCCTTGGCGATACCCTCTGGTTTTCGCAAAATAAAATTAAGAAAATATATCGTATGGGAGCAATCAATGCCCCGAAATTGCTAATAGTTTGCACTCTCTCAGAACCTATGTACTTTCCAAAAATGGTCATTTATGCAGCCATTGGTTTCATTGCCAACATTTCCTTCTTCGAGTTTTAATTGGTGAACAAAGTAGTTGAAGGATCGAACAGGGGGGTATACTTATACCCCCCTGTCTGACTTGCTTCAAATTGGTTAGGGGAGTTTGGCTTTGAACTGTTCGAAGAAGACCAAACAAAGACGCCTTCTGTGAAAACAAAGGAATACATGTTAAAAAATACAAAAAGGAAAATGTAAATGTAAGGCAAATTTTTAAGCATGAATGATAGATAATTTATAAAAAGTATTCAATCAAAATGATCAAATCCAAGGCAATCATCATGAATTTTTTTTCCCTTAAACAGAAAACTCATTCGAGCAATGATCAACTAATGAGCAAGTTAACTCAGAGTTTTGTACAAACATGAATATGTAATTTGCTTCCGCTTATTAAACTATTCTTCAACCGTAACACAACTTGCAAATGAAATTCAAGTTATTAAAATAATATATTAAACATGAAATGAGATTAGATTCGATGCTACTATGTCGCATTCTTGAATACAAATCCATTTTAGTTAAATAATAGATATCTAATGAACCAACTAACACAGAGTTTTGGAAGCAAATTAAATTTTCGTAATTAATGCAGACCAAATACATACTATCAGAAATAGAAGGAGCAATAATTTTTCAGCTTCACATAATCACATCTTCTCAGACAGAGTTCGTGGTGATTGCAGCCGCAGCATGCTTTGTAACATTCTTTATATCTAATTTCCTTTCTTCTCTTTGAATATCTGAGACATAATACAACATCATTATATATATCCATACAAATGCTGAGATTTGCTTGGATGCTGTATGATAATTGATTAGAAGTGCACAATCAAATGATGAAATCCATGGAAATTATCATTAAATTTCTGTCCCCTGAGCAGAAAACCTCTTTAGGCAATAATCACCTAATGAGTGCTCTTTCTCAGGGCATCGAAAAAAAAATTATGTATATTTCTTCTTATATTCGGAGAACTACCCCACTTCCTTTAGGACAATTAAAACATGAATTAAAAAATATCAAAAACTAAAACGTAACAAGAGTAAAAGACGAAGATTCTATAATAATTTATCAATTAATCAATCAATCAAAGTGATCGAATCTGCAGCACTGATTGAATTTTTTCTCCCTTGAGCAGAAAACTCATTTATGAAATAATTTCCTAACAAACAAGTTACAGATTTGTAGAAATAATATAAATAAGTGGTAATGGATATATTTTAAATACGTACTGTTTCAAAGAATATCTTTAACAATTACTCAGAATAACATCAGATACAGATTAGTAAAATATTGTTATTTCCTCCTAAATTTCCAAGTCTACAACCTCCTTCCTAGGATGTGCCTACTTCAAACTCATCAGTATTAATAGCTGCAACCCAATAACAAAAAGTTATTTAGATTAAATGTTCAACAAGAACGCTGTATGTTAAATTCAAAGGTGCGATCAATGAAAATGACCATCACTCTAGTACATCATAAAATTAATGTCCCCTGAACAGAAAACTCATTTAGACAATAATCAGCTAATGACAAAGTCAACTCAGCGTCAGGCAGATTCGTATAAATATGCAATTGATGTATTTTAAACACTCACTGCTTCAACGACTATCTTTAATGAAGAAAATAGTCAAGTCAAGATCCATCATCACACGAATTTGATTTTCCTTGTGCGACAAACAAACCCAATTAGACACCAAATATCTAATAGAAAAACTGGCACAGGGCTTGGAAATTAATTTATATTTAAGTAATTAATTATAACAAATACATACTATGTGGATATAATTTTTCATATATTTAGGATCATATCCGTAGCAGATTTCTTCGGAAATGCTTCTACCCATCCAACGTAATATTATCAATATCTGAATCCCACACCTTTCTGAATCTGTAAAACAGAAAACAACATACTTTTACAAATCCTATCAAATGGGAGATTTGCGTGCATGCTGTATGATAATTTATAAGATGTGATAAGAAATGATCAGTTCCGCGGCAATCATCAGCTCGCTCTTGAGCAGAAAACTGATTCACGCAATAATCACCTAACGAACAAGTTCACTCAGGGTTTTGTAAAGAAAATAAGAATATGACGAATTTTAAATACGTACTGTTTTAACGCATCTGGAGTAATTATATTAAGCACTGTATTTAGTCAATGGGTGCGATTTCTGTCTTAAATAACAATATCTGCAACAAAACAGAAAACAGGATATATAAACTAACAGATGAGATTATACTCGATTCTGTAGGATAAATACTTAAATCAGGTCAATGAAAGTGACAAAATCCACCATCTTTATCTCTTCGTAAAATTGATGTCCCCTGAACGGAAATCTGATTTAGACAATAATCTCCTAATAAGCAAGGTAACTCAGGGTTTTGAAATAAAAATATATAATAATAAATAATGCCTAGCATCTTTACTCTCTGATTCCCTCGCTTCTATTCAAATAAATATCTGGGACGTAGTGCAATATAGTTATATGCTGTACGATAATTTATTAGAAGTGCTCAATCGAATGATCAAATCAAAGAAAATTATCATTAAATTTCTGTACCCTGAGCAGAAAACTCTTCTAGGCAATAATCACCTAATGTGTGCTCTTTCTCAGGGCTGCGTAAAAAAATATTGACGTACTTAAAAAACGTACTATTTCGAACACTTCTGAACTCTGCTCGGTGCGCTGTTATTTATTATTCGTATGTAATTTAAACGTGACCTACTCCATATCGTGCGATATTGTAACAAGGGAGAAAATGGCTTAACGTCTCTGGCTAATATTTAATTCAAAAAATTTCTGAAACCAAAACCTAATAAAGGTAAAACTGAAAGATTGTATGATAATTAATAAGAGGCGATCAATCAAAATAACCAAATCCATAGCAATAACTATGGAATTTAATCTGGCCTGAATAGGAAACTCATTTAGACGGAAATCAGGCAATGAGCAAATTAACTTGAGAACTAATTGAGGAAGTACGTACCATTTCAAAGAGTATCTTAGACAATCACTCATGGTGGCATTAACATCAAGACACAGATTAGCAAAACGTTGAAAATTCCTCCTTAATAAATAATTCCTTGTAACTAGTAACATCTGCAACAAAATAGAAAATAATTATTTCAGTTATATATTTAACAACACACGCGATTAGATTTGCTATCTGAAGGCCAAATTAAGATTCATCATCACACGAATTTGATTTTCCCTGTGCCACCATCCCAATTAGATACTTGGCATCTAATGAGCAAACTCGCACAAGGAAGCAAATTATATTCACGTACTAAATGAAGATCAAATGTATATAATTAGGAATTGAAGTTTTCTCAATTCTTTGGTGTTCATCAATAGTGAGCGCAGATTAGTTGGTCCCTATGGTAAAGGACTCAACAAAATGCCTCCTAACAACAACGTTATTTGATTCCCTCTCTTGTCCACCAAAATCTAAAATATAATAAAATATAATTCTATGATGAATGCAAAAATAAAATACTAGAAATGATCAAATCCACTTCCTCTATCATTTTTGAAATCAATGTCTTCTGAGCGAAAAACTCATTCAGACAATAATCCGCTAATGAGCAAGTCAACTCAGACTCTGGCAATGTCATATAAAAATGCAATTGATGTATTTCACACTCCACTCTTTGCTTCAAAATGTGCCATACGAATTTGATTTTCCCTTGCCGCACAAATCCAATTAGACACTACACATCTAATGAGAAAAATTGCCCTAGGCGTAAATTATAGTTGCGTAATTGATTAAGAATAAATTAATACTGCTTGAGGTAAAAATTGTATCTGTAGCAGATTTCTTAGCAAATGCTTTTACAATTTTACATCCTTATGGACATTATTAATATCTGATTGTTACTCAAATGTATGAATTACATTCTCTGACAATATAATCCAAGCTTGAAATCAGCTTGGAGATTTTTGCGAATGTCTTCCGGAAACACACGCTCCAACCAACAACGTACTTACACAATCAAAATATTATTAGAATTTAAATAAACAAATAGTAATTACTTTTCTTGCAATTCGTGAAACTTGAGATGGGGAATATTTTATGCCGCGAATAGTGGTGTTGTCGGTCGCTAATTTGTTGAACAACATGTTTTATCGAAAATTTATTTCAGATTGAAATTAATATGAAATATTCATGCATTGATGAATGCTAAGTTCTGTAGCCATAAAACTAAACTTTTCTTAATTTATTCGGCGCCGTTCTATTGCAGTTTTTGTCGACCAAGAAACAATCCTAAGAGCAACTTCATCTTGAGGTTCCCTTTTAGATACAATGTGTGTTGAATGTAGCATATTCATTTGATGGCCTTTCAGTTTGGGAAATGAAATGGGAAATCCACCACTGTTTAAAGACCTTACTACCAACAAACCTTGGATTTTTGCAATTTCTCATCTAAAACAATATCTGAAGTTAAAACTAATTCAGTCTAACTTTGGTAACAACTTACAAAGAATATCATTTGATAACATGCATAACGTGAAAATTTGTAATCTCATTCATGGAAATTGTTCATATTTCACATAGAACACAACATTCCTTAATAATAATGAGACCAACAATCCCTGACGTTGTAAATTAGATAAAAACTCAATCGAATGAATAACAAAGCTGCCAACAACAAAACCGTTGTATTGCTTTATAAGAAATTTTCTCCCATCGTCGGCAAAACACGTGGTTACCGGCAGCCAAAATCTTAACCTTATCACCCACGTTGCTTATTAGACCTCCATTGATTCTTATCCATTCAAAAGTAATGGTTCTTCCTTCACCGATTGCTTCTAGTAATTATGATCTATCACACATTTGCACTGCTTTAAAGTAATGTCAAGCCGTAGAATTGACAATTTAGTAACAACTTCACATACCTTTCTTCAATGTGAACTGTGCGCCAACAGCCAATTGGAAAACGTGTGAAAGCGTGTCTCTCCTTCGTAGAACGGAGCACAGGAAGAAAAACCAACAGAGGCGTCATCAGCGCCTATAGTTTCAACTAAATTACTGAAAGTGCGCGCGAATTTTGAAATGCTCTACTCTAATTTATAATGTCTTTTAAGGGGGCATTCCATCTCAGCTGATTTCGATAGATTTCGGTACAATCAAATTAGATTTTCACAAGATAAATTTACGCTAATCAGGGAGACTTCCGCAGGCTATCCTTAGCCGATGGAATGGCTGGTCTATTGTTTAAAAGGGAATATCCTTGATAACAAACGATTTCAGTTGAACACCACGAGGATGATGAAGATCACACCTTCCTGGTAGCGTTCAACGACAAGTCAAACTGAACGAAGTTATTTGAAAGTCAAGTGCACAGAAAGTTGAGTCGCACACAAAAATCAGCTAAGGTAACATAAATAAATCATTAATTAAACAATGGGGATTTGCTGGCACTGCTAAGATTCCCGAAATTGCGAAGGAAGTTTCTACGCTGCTTTTGTGTTTGAACATGCGTCAGCTTCGCAATAAGTGCTTGTATTGTTCCCGCCAAACATAAACAAAATAAAACACTAATTATGATAACTTTGTCGTAAACTGATATATTGCCGATTCAAATCAAGTGATATGAAATTTATTATTCCTTTCAAAACATTCCCTGCATCAAATTTCAAATAAATGGCACTGCTAACATGATTTGCTTGATAGTCCGTGAAGTCAACTGACCGGTTGTGCATTACCATCTCTCAATATCAATAATAGTACCTGGAAGCGACCAATGGTCACCAGCAACCATCTCTAAGGATAAGGTAGGTGCTTAAAGTAGTGGGGATATAGTAACACCCTCTAGCACCCTAACCTTCGTATCGGACTGCAGAACACATGTTGTGCTAGACCAAAGAGTTGAAATTCTAATCGACACTGATAACGAAGTACCCTTGCACGAAGAGGTTTGAAATCTATGTCTCTTTTACCACTTCAATTACTTGTTGCAAGATCCAACTGACGCAGGTATGTTCCACTCCTCCAGTTAAAATAATTTTATATTGCAATCATCTAGATTAAAGTGTACTGAAACGCTTAGTTTTCTGGAACGTGTTGGGTGCGCGATGGAAAATGAACTGCATTATGGTCTACGATGTAAAACCACTTGCGAAAGGTACCTGTTTCTTGTTAATTAATTAGATCCATCTAGATATCTAGATTCGTTTTATCCAATAACTTTGACGGTAAAAGTTGAATTAAAACATGTGTAAGAATTAGATGCCCACCCACCGAAAATATATTAGTGAGTAGTTTTCAGCAGTACAGTAAATGAGTTCAACCTGAGAATGTCTTTGGGTCAAGTTACATCAATAAGTCGGTATACTCATATTCCACAACAATTTACTTTACTTCACAAGCATGCATACATAGAACGCATGCAACTATTGCAAAGTTAAAAGTGTAAGTAATTTTTAGCTGGAAAAGGTCGAACCTTATGTCCCTAAATGCGAAGCTTACATATATGGGACGTGGCTTAGTTGAATGTTTTACCACCCGTCAAGAGGTTTATACTGATAAATACAAAGGGAGTATTCGTACCCATATGCCGTGGTGCGATTGGGACAGTCAGCTTACCCATGCCGGTTTATAGACCGACACCGTACTCGGCGCGGTAGCTGGACCCTTCGCTCGGGAGGATGCAGTCCTTTCTTCGGCGTTAACTACAACACTCCCAATGGAAGTACTAGCAGGATTGTTAGCCGGATTGCCAGCAGGAGTTGAACCCGCGTTTTGCCGAGTTACATGCCAGCACATTCCCCACTACACTACCAAGGCGGTCCACAACCCACTAGTATCATTTGGTATTTGAAGAAATGATGTTACACATTGCTTAGGTTTTGACAATTCTCAGAGGACCACTAATAATCGCACAATTTTCACACTACTAAAAATTCAATTGAATTGCAATGCTTAATCGCTTAAATGTTTATCAATTCATTCTTCAATTTGCAGTACCAAAAATGTCTACATTTACCTATGGTAGCTTGTGTTGGAAGTGTCGCATTAGTCCTGCATATTGCACGAGTTACACCTGCGAAAACTGTCTTGTTCCGGTAAGTCATGAAGAAAAGCGAAATCCACACATTTTATAATCAATCTTTCTGCTCAACAGTTTCGCAACCGAATGTTTAGTACATACCAGAAGTTCATCGATAATTGGTCTGGTTGGTTTGCAGCAACAAGATACCTTGATTTTCTCTTACTGCACATCCTAGACCAGAATGGGTTGGACGAATGCGGTTCTGTTGCTTATTACACCACAGTCGTTTACTACATGAAGAAACCTGCGCCGCCCCTTGAACATATGCAGGAATTAATGCCAAGCATGAGCGAGGAAGATTATTCGGTGCTACAAACATCAATCACATCATATCATTTTGGTGGTTTTGAGTTTGATGACGTGGACCAGGAGTTTGAGAGGATTAAGGATGTACAATGTCACCTTCCCGAAAATTTTATTATATATGATTATGATATTAAGCAAATCCTGTGTTCGCATGTTTATGAAGTGCATTTTATTACATACGGAATTTTGGAAGCTATCAGGCGCATTTATTATGCTTTAAGACTAGCACGGCATAATAATACGTATGAAAAATCTGAATAAAATATTTCAATCGACAATTTTTAATAATGTTTTATTTAGTGCATATAGCTTCAATTGTGGAAGGAATTTAGTTTCAACATTTCTATCTGGACATGTATTATGTATAGTACATTGTTGCTTCTTTTATAATTGAAAACGCACATAAAATCTTAACTTGGTATGCTTCATATTATTAGATTAAATATATTAATTTCATTTAAATAATTACTTAAACATAAGAAATAGGCAATAATGATTTCTAGCTTGCAAAAAACTATTGTACAATTCAATTCTATATGACATCATTTATAGTTGATGACTCTGAAGACAATTTCTCATCTACAACAATATCTGAAGTTAAAACTAATTCAGTCTCGCGGGTTCAAATTCTCGCATGGAGGCGGAAGGTATGATGGGTTAGGCGTAACTCTAGATGAAACGAGTCCCCGATCAGCTAACAACACCATCCCAACGGGGATGGAAGAGTACCATTAACCCTTTAAATGTTGTCTCAGAAGGAGACGAGATATTGGCAGTGTATGATAACGTTGAAAATCCAAATATGGTTAATAAGACTTTAATAAAGACGTGATGCTTAACGTGGTGTGAGAAGAAATCACTTAGGTAGGGAGAAAGCCAACCTACCGAAAGTGATCTAAGCAACTTGGAACTCCTTCCAAGAGCAGGTAAATATGCTGAGTAAAAAGTTAAAACAAACTAAAATATTTATGACATAATGAAATGAAGTAGATTTAATTGATTTTCTTTTGATTTCTTAGTATTTTCGCTTGTGTTTGTCTGTTAGAAATCAAAACGATGAGTAATTGACACCATTCAATAGTGAGTGGTTACAAAAGTATGAAGTATATGTCGTTGATGTAACCCTAATAGTTTTCCCGTTCTTCTCGCCCATTTTCCAAAGCGAGCTTTTGAAAATTGTCAAAATTAGTAACGCAACACTGAAAACTCTCCCGACACACATTGAAAAAGCCCTAGATAAGCAATTTCTTCACATATCATGTGTTTACTATGTGCTCAGAAAGCAATGTAGCAGAATGTAATTGTGTTCTTTATCTGATTCATGACTGAAAAGCCAACAACGTAGATATTGTAACTGAACTTCATGCGTCTACAACCAGTTTAAATAATCAAGTGTGTCATATTTTTACTTTGACATCAGAAAAATAATTGCAGTACAATTAGTACACCAGTAAATAATAATTTATGTCATAGTTATTACCACTACTGCATACTGCAGTACACTGCTAAGAATATAAGGATTCGACCATGGAGTTTCTAACTCGTCTTATATGCTTTGAAACAAAATAAAAGTAAATAAACGAGCTTACAGTGCTATAGCAACATTAGATCAACGTTTACTACTAATAATTAAAGTATACCAATTAAGAAATATGTCATACGCATATAAACTTTTTCAGTACCAGCATCTTGGGTTTACATGAGGAGTACACAACTACGTCACCACCACAATACTTGCAAATATTTGTTATAATTAATCCCAAAGGGCCGAAACTTTCAAGATTAACTCTATATATGATTTCTACAAGATTGGCATTAAGACGTTGTAAGCATATTCCACACAGTATGGAACTTGGGTTTGGCCCTTCACTCGAATGACGTCATAATCACACTTTTTCTATGTTCTTTTTTCAGAAATTATTAATACCCTGTGGATGAAACCTTAAAGATTCAGTGTATATCTAT
>JAODGC010000006.1:5320239-5338841 GCA_027574925.1 Ecitoglossa quadriceps | reverse complement strand
CTGCCAAACTCCTGTTTGAAACTCTCTTTTACTTTTGCTCCAAAATAATGACAAATGAGTTGCTGTCCATAGCATATTCCAAGTATAGGAACGTTTGTTGCCTCATTGAGTTTTATAATTTCATGTACTACTCTACTTGTTTCAGAACAATCATCATTTACAGATTGCGGTCCTCCAGAGAGAATAAACCCATTGAATTTTGATATTGTTTCAAAACTGACGTTGCTTGGAAATATTTCACAATAAACGCCCATGCCTCTTACTTGTCTTGCGATAAGCTGTGTAAACTGTGAACCAAAATCAATAATGGCAATTGCTGACAACTTACTCCTCCATATTATTTAAAAGTGATATCTGATAATAAAGAAAATAATGGAGTAAGTAAACTAAGACCTCTTAAAAGCTTTAATGTGTGGCTTAAACGTTAGCTATGATCTACTTTTTATAGCTAAAGTGGCTTAGGTTTACCTACAATTTGAAAAACAATAAATTCGTCATTCCGCTACTCGTTAGCGGAATCTATACCGCGAATGAATTGCGGTATGACGTAGGGAAACCTTTCTTGGGTTAGCTATACCTTAATCGTTTATAACCTTTGGCACTACGAAATACCCATGCTCAGGTTTTGTATTGGACAATATCTCTTCTTTAATGTTTTGAGAATTTATAACATCATCGCGTATATGAATGTCCTTGTCTATACTGCCATAACGCATAGGAGAAATACCTTCAGTATTAACTTGCAATAAAGTATCATGTATCCAATCCAGCATTGTCAGTTCTTTGGAGTAGTGATCAATCTCGTCATTTGATAACTTAATCCTTACAAGCTGTGCAATTTTAAGCATTTCTTCCTTGGTAATTGTTATTTTTCTCTTATTTGCAAATTCTATTAGTGAAGTAATAACATCTTCTGTTGATCTAGTTGGCATCTTTACCTCCTTGGATGAAGTGAGTTAAAATATTTACGACCGAAACAACTTCTATTTTACCAGTTTTTTCAAGTTTGTGAAGTATGGTATCCGTAATCACTAATTTATCTAGAGAAGAGGAGGAAATTCTCTCAACTGCACTTCCTGAAAGCACGCCATGTGTGATGCATGAAATTACGGACTTTGCTCCACGGCCTTTTAAAGCAAGAGCTGCATTACACAATGTTCCACCAGAGTCAACTATATCATCAACAATGACACAATTTTTATTCGCAACTTCTCCTATTATGTTCATTACTTGAGATGTGCCTGCTTTCTCCCTATGTTTATCTACTACAATAATCTTATCACTTAACCCTATCTTGCACTTTTCCTCTAAAGTCTTTGCAAAAGCACGTGCTCTGCCAATTGCTCCAACATCAGGTGCAACAATTGCCAAATTTTCCGTGTATATACAGTCAACAAATGCTTCAAAGCAGTTCAAATTAGTTATCGGTACATCAAAGAATCCTTCAATTTGACTTGAGTGCAAATCAATAACTGCAACACTACTTGCACCTGCAGTTTGAATAAGATTTGCAACTAATTTGGCACTTAAAGCAGATTGCATATTATTGTTCTTGATAACTCTATCTTGCCTGCTATATCCATAATAAGGAATAATTACTACTATTCTTTTGGCTCCTAATCTATTTACTGCATCAATTATAAGCAGAAGCTCCATAAGGTTATCATTCACAGGGGGAGAAAGAGATTGTACTATATATACTTCTTGATTATATAGATCATTTGCTACTTCTACATTTACCTCGCCATCGGTAAACTTTGATATCCAAGCAGAGGATGGTTGAACATCTAGCCGGTTAACTACTGATTCCCCTAATTCCTTACTAGCATTACCTATTATTATCTTCATAACGCACTAATTGAGTTTTTAAGATTATACAGAAATTATGAAATAATTGAAATGTAAGTTTCTTTATCTAGCATTCTTGTCGGCGAATTAGGTACCTCTTGTACAATGACCTGTCATTTTCACGCATTATTTCAATAAATAGGTCTAAATTGAAACAATTACACAAAATCCTGCTTATGTTTCAAGATAAATGACTTTAATGAAATATAATTTACCTTACCACTTCGTTTTGATTCTTCAGTTCAACATAGGATAAATTACTCATACATTCTTCTAGTATTTCCTCCTTTTTATCATTACCTAGTTCACTGCTAAACCCCTGACACTTTTTCTCAAGAGCTAAGCGTGTAGCTATGATATACATTACTGTTTCAGGTGAGACCTTTGGTAATTCATTTCGGACTTTTTCTTGTTCTTCTTCAGAAAAATTACTGAGGTTTTCCCTGGCCATTTCAGGAAATTTTTGAGTAATCGTTTCTTTTATCATTCCACCAACTTCCTGTTTATTTAGTGTAATAACTACCGATGGATGCAAGCCAGATAAAGACTCAACCATTTTATTATATGTTCCACCAGCACAACTTTGACCGTGATTACCATAAGTTGTTGCTGCATCTATAAGACCTTTAATAAACATATCCTTTCTGTTTTTTATGTCCTCATCACTTAAAGGAATTTTTTGGTCTATCGTTCCTGTGTTTCTATCGTTGCAAGCTTTCCAACACAAAACAGCTGTTTGTTTTAGTGTTAATTTGCTATAACTATCTTCAAAACTATCTTCTGTTGTTTTATTAATAAACTCCAAGCATTTAAGTGCATGAGATTTTTCGTCTTCTGTAAATTCATTTGACTGTTTAATGTACTCTTCAACATCAGTTGTATTTCCTCTACTTAGCTGTGTATAAAACTCCTCCTTACTTAGGTTCTCCTTATATTTTTCTATGAGTCTATCAACACTTAAATTTATACTAGAAACTGCACTTGGATCGTGAGTAGTTTGTGCAACAAAAGGAAGAACATTAACTAAATCGTGCATGAGAAACTGCCTTTCTTCTTCTGGAACTTCTTGTATAAAATTAAAAATCTGCTGTATTTCTCCAATGAGTGCTTGGTTTAGCAAACTTAAGAACAACATAGGCAGCACTAAAAGTATACAGGAAATAATAATGCATATGGTTAAAACAACCTTTAATATTCCCCTAATGATATTTTTTGGCCAGGCCAATAATCTTGTTTCATTTTCTTTTGGTTTTAAAAAATAATCTACTAACCATGAATACAAAAAGAACTGTATAAGAAGAAAAAGTGGAGGAATTGTGCTTATCAGTAAAAGTATGTTAATGAATTTTTTGATTCTACCAGTATTGTTATAAGCGTTTCGTACTCTCTCTATTATAGTGTTTGCTCTATTTTGCTGTTGATTATTATCTGCACCTGCTAACATATTATATTTCCTCTAAAGCACTCGATCTAATATATTAGAATATTAAAATTATATCAATAAAAAATTTGTGAACTACTATAGCTCTCTGTGATTTACTGATCGCTTTATAAAAAGCTTTATACTCTTTGCTTAATTGGAGATGCTACCTCTGCACTTTCTGCTCTGTCTAGGGTACTACTTGGTTTTTCTGCAGTAATTTTTTGAGTGCTAACATCTACCTTATTCTCGATACCTGCTCCATATGATCTTAATACTTCAATAGCTTTCTCGTTTCCACTATTCAGCGCAATATCTAAAGCATCCATTCCATCATTATTTTTGTGGTTGATAAAATTTTCTAGCTCAAAGCTTTTTATATACTGTTCAATAACGAGTTTCACTACTTCTCCAGAGCAATTATTGGCAGCAGGAAAAAGTACTGTATTGTTATTATTGTCTTTTTTTGTTACATCTGCTTTGAGCTTGTCTATCAAATACTTGATAATTTCTATTCTGCTATCATCTTCTGCTTCAGTGCACTGCCTAGCAGCTAAAAACAGAGCTGTTCGCCCATTATTGTCCACATCTTCGATATTTTGCCCCTTATCAATTAAGGCTTGTATTATATTTTTATTACCATACAAAGCAGCAAAGTGAAGAGGAGTATACCCTTCGGTGCTTTCTCTTTCATTAATCAGCGCACCATGGCTAGCTAGTAATTCTATAAATTCTGGCGTATCTGCAAACACTGCAAAGTGCATTGGTCTTAGATCATCTTTACCGTGATTTTGAGTTTTTGCATTAACGTTTGCTCCATTTTTTATTAGCAATTTTGCTATTTCTAATTGTTTGCGTCCGATGGCAATATGCAGTGGCGTACGATTGCGTTCATAATGATCATTGACGTTTGTGCCACACTTTATTAGTAGTTCTGCAGCTTCAATATTACCTTCCTGAATTGCAACATATAAGGAAGCATATCCATCTTTTGTTTCCTCTGTCATACGAAATTGCGAACATGTTAGTTCATATATTATTAAGGATTATTATTAAGTTTTTATTAATACAATATTAATAATAATTAAGATTTTAACCGCAGTTAGAGAAATTTATGTTTATCGACAATTTTGTAAACAGCAAACCCGTCATTCTGCTGCTTGTTAGCGCCGCGGCGGTATGACCCTAGCTGATCTTATACTAAATGAATGTTTTTGATGAGGTTGCATAGAAGCTGGATTCAAGTGCCAAGCACTGGAATGACATCATTCTCCTGTCATCCAAGTAGCTGACACTGGTTTCCATCCAAAAAGGTGTCATCCGAGTAGCTGACTACTTGGATCCAGATTGGATACTGAGTTGGTTAGAGCTTATCCGCAAACGAAAAAAAGTATAGTATATGAGTTTTAAAAATGGGGTTAGAAATGAGAAAAAAGTATCCTACAGATCTTAGTGAAAGAGAGTGGTCGCTAATAGAGAAACACTTTAGAGTATCATACAAGAAAGGAGGAAGGCCGCTAAAACATAGCAAAAGAGAAGTATTATCGGCAATTTTTTATGTACTACGTACAGGATGTCAATGGCGCTATTTACCGCACGCCATGGAAGACAGTATATGAACAATTTAGGAGGTGGAAAAAGCAAGGAATTTTCGAAAAAATGAACTACGATATCACTAAATATAGTAGGTCAAAAATGGGAAGAAACGAGGAGCCAAGTGCTTGCATAGTAATCTGTAAAAACGACAGAAAAAGGGGGGTCAAAGGTTATGATGGGAGTAAAAAAGTAAAAGGTAGAAAAAGGCACATAATCTCAGGGTTTTATATTAGGCTGTTATGTGGGTGCTGCTAGTGAAAATGACAGAGATGGTAGCATTGGATAATATGAGGAAAAAATATACTAACGTTAAGAAAATGTGGTCTGATATGGGGTATCAAGGAAGAAATTTAAAGGAGTACATAGAAAAAGAGTACGGAATAGACATTGAAATTGTTAAAAGGCCTCCATGTAGGTTTTGGGTACACAAAGACACACCACCTGAACTACTACCAATGAGGGAACAGGGGTTTAAAGTACAGTCAAGAAGATGGGTTGTAGAAAGGACTTTTGCTTGAGGAATAGAAGGCTATCAAAGGAATATTTACAACATCCACTGAAAATTTCATATACCTGGCTATGAGTAGGGTTATGTTAAGGAGGGAATATGCTTGAGTTTACCAGTTTCCGGACAAGCTCTTAAAGGATTATCATAGCCTTTTAGAAAAAAACACAAAAAAAACGTTATTAGAAAAGGTAAAATCCGATCTAGAAGAAATACGTAATTTGAAAATAGAAACTCCAGAGAACGTTGATGGTGTTAATAAGCGTAGTTTTTGGGGAATGTTCAAAAAAGTGTGTCAAACCGAAAAAAAAGTAATAAATTGATATAAAAAAATGGAGGTTTGACAATGAGTCAGAAAGTAGTAAACAGAACTACCGGATTGGTAGATTATAAAGAATTAGAAACCTGTCGTCTATACGAGAAGGAAGGCTGCTGACAGGAAGGGACGGAGCATTAACACCATTTATAAAAAAGCTGCTGGAGGCAAGTTTGGAAGGTGAAATAGAAAATCACTTATTAGCTGAAAGTGAAGAGAATAATCGAAGAAATGGAAAGACTTTACGTACCAGTGCAGGCTCATTTGAGCTATTAACACCAAGAGACAGGGAGGGAAGTTTCGAACCACAAATAGTCAAAAAAAGGCAAACAAGCCTACATCCAGAGCTTGAAACAAAGATTTTGAGCACATTTGCCAGTGGTATGAGCTATAGAGATATAGCATCACATGTAGAAGAAATTTACGATCACAAAATATTGGTGGCAGAGATATCAAGTATTACTGACAAACTGCTACCGGTAATCAACGAATGGCGTAGTCGCCCGCTGCAATCTGTATATCCAATAGTGTTCATGGATGGCATATTTTTTAAGGTTAAGGAAGACCGGCATTGCGTGAGTAAATGTATGTACAACATATTAGGAATAGACCAAAATGGCAGAAAAGAAGTCTTGGGCTTTTATTTGGCTGAAAGTGAAGGAGCTAACTTTTGGTTGGGAGTGCTAAATGACCTCAAAGAAAGAGGAGTAGAAGATATTCTGATTGCATGTGTAGATGGGCTAAAAAGCTTTCCTGCAGCTATAAATAGTGCGTTTCCTAAAGCAGAAGTACAGCTATGTATAGTGCATCAGATAAGAAATTCACTAAAATATGTATCCAGCAAAGATGTGAAAGTTTTCATGAATGATTTGAAAAAAATATATCGTGCTACAAGTAAAGAAATTGCTGAAAATTACTTGCGTGAACTGGAAGAAAAATGGGGAGAAAAGTATCCTTTGGTTATAAAATCGTGGCAGAACAATTGGGAAAATTTATCTGGTTATTTCAAGTATTCTAGCCCAGTTAGGAGGGACCACAAATCCAATTGAGGGGCTGCACAGACAGATCAGAAAATTCACTAAAACCAAGGGCTCATTTACCAGCACAAATGCCTTGTATAAACAGGTATATTGTGCTATAAAAAAAGTAGAGCAAAAATGGACTATGGCTCTGCCTAATTGGGCTTTAACTATGTCTCAACTTGATATTTTCTTCCAGATAGATTGAAAATTGAGTTGAACTAAAAATGCGGTTTGACACACTTTTTTGAACATTCCCAGTTTTTGTCCTAGTCACTAATCAATTCCTCCCACCCAAGCATTCACTTGCCTTAGCATTTCAATAGAAGGCAAGTCTTCTGTGCTGAGTGGTAACCGGACAGTTTTGTGTTCTATGAGCCCAATATCATGCAAAAGTGCTATTCTTAGACGTTTTTCGTCTTTACTATGCATTCCTTTTACGCCTTTTATAAACTCTAAAACTTGTTTCCAATTCCTTTCTTTTTTATAATATTCCATTCGGTAGTTTCTCCATTTTTATATCTATTAGGTTAAACTACCACTTTTTTTCTTCCCTCCCTTATTTTTTGTCCGCAGAGCCTAGAACTTCTTGAACAATAAGCTCTCTCTTAATACACAATTGTACGAACGTTGTAATATTTAAGAATAATTTTCGCCAAGAAGGATGACCTTTACAGGATGACACAGACGCCATATTGTGCTTATTTTCGATATCTCTGGATTTCGCTAATAAGTGGCGAATCGTTGGTAAAACTAAGTCACTTTAGCTATAGAATGACAAAAAAGGTTTGCATTGGCTAAATTTTTAGTTGAAGTAGCATAAGAGGTTAAAGGAAAAGCTTTGTGTTAATGGATTCATTTCAGGTATAGTATAGATAATACCACAATACTTATAAAATGGATCATGTTGTTAATGCGTATAATAGACTTGACACTCCTATAGTCAGGGGAGAAGGGGCATATCTTTTTGATAAAGATGGTAAAAAATATTTAGATTTTGCTGCAGGTATTTCTACAACTTCTTTAGGGCATTGTCATCCATACATTACAGATAAGCTGAAAGAGCAATTGAGCTCATTATGGCACTGCTCTAACATTTTCACTATTCCCGAGCAAGAAAGACTTGCCGAGCGTTTAACAACCCTTACTTTTGCAGATAAAGTTTTTTTCTGCTCAAGTGGGCTTGAAGCAACAGAAGCTGCAATTAAGTTTATTCGTCGTTACTTTTATTCAAAGGGGCAAGCAAAACGTAATCGTATTATTACAATTGAAGGAGGGTTTCATGGCCGCAGTATTGCTGCAATTTCTGCTGGAGGCAATGAAAAATCACGCGAAGGTTTTGCTCCGCTCCTTTCTGGTTTTGATAAAGTGCCAAGAAATGACATTAAAGCTTTGGAGAAAAAAATCAGCAATGAAACAGCCGCTGTGTTTCTAGAGCCCATACAAAGCGAAGGTGGAGTATATCCACTAGACGTAAAATATCTTCAAAAAGTAAGGGAAATAACAAAAGCTCAAGGGATAATTTTGTGCTTTGATGAAGTGCAATGCGGATATGGACGCATCGGTTCTTTATTTTATTATCAAAATGTCGGCATTGAACCTGATATGCTAACCTGTGCAAAAGCTATGGGTAACGGTTTTCCTCTAGCTGCATGTTTAGTAAAAGATTACATAGCAGAAGCAATCACTCCAGGAACTCATGGATCAACCTATGGTGGCAATCCACTTGCCATGACTGTTGGTAATGCGGTACTCGATATAATGCTAAAAGAAGGCTTTTTTGACCATGTTAAGAGAATTAGTAAATATTTAAAAGAAAAGCTGTTGCCTTTAGCTAAAGAATTTCCTGAGATGATTTCAGAAGTTCGTGGAGAAGGGTTACTAATGGGAATAGAACTAGCAACTCCTGTAGCCGATAAAATTATTAGTCGATCTCTTGATAAAGGTTTAATAATAACTAGGGTTTTAAACAACAAAGTAGTAAGGATAACCCCACCACTTATCATTGAGGATGAGCATGTGAACGCAGCTTGTAATATGCTTTATGATTTGTTTTTTAAGATTAAAGATATATAAAATTCGGTAATATAAATTCAAGCTTGCAAATGCCTTTCATAACATGTAAAATTAACTTTGTTTTTTATCACAATAACATCGTACTTTAATGGATTGGTTATTGGTCTTAGTATCATCAGCAATTTTTATTTTGTTAATTTTATCGTTTTTGTTCTCAGGAGCAGAAATAGGCTTAACCTCAATTAGCCGTTCTCGAGTTAATAAGCTAAAGCTAGACGGTAACAAAAGAGCCAGGGTAATAGACCGCTTATTAAATAAGAAAGAATTGACAATAGGAACGGTATTGCTCGGCAATACAATTATTAATATTACTTGCTCTGCTTTATTTACAGCAATATTTATCAATCTTTTTGGAAATGAGGGCATTCTCCTATCAACAATTATAATGACATTTTGTATTTTATTGTTCTGCGAAGTTCTACCAAAAACTTATGCTATTCAAAATCCTGAAAAATTTGCATCATTTTCTGCTTATTTTGTATTGTTTTTTGTAAAGATTTTTTCTCCATTGACGCTAGGTATTCAATTTATTGTTAACCTCATCCTGAAATTATGTGGGCTGCATAAAGATAAGGAAGTGATATCTGCAGCGGATGCAATGCGTAATATGATTACTCTTCACCGCAGTGAAGGAACTATGTTACAACAGGATTTAGATATGCTAAGCAGCATACTTGATTTAGCTGAAACAGAGATATCACAAATCATGACTCACAGGAAAAATTTGTTCTCTCTTGATATAAATCAAAATAAAGAAGAGCTGATAAGGAAGATTTTAACCAGCAGTCACAGTAGAATTCCTTTGTGGCAAGAAGAATCAGAAAAAATTGTAGGTGTAATTCACGTGAAAGGTCTAATAAATGCCTTGCGTGAAAAGAATAATAAAGCGGAAGAAGTTGACATTACCCAAGTTATGTCAAAGCCTTGGTTCATACCAGAAAGTACACCGCTCAGCGTGCAACTTCACAACTTCCGTAAGAACAGGAAACACCTTGCATTTGTTATTGATGAGTATGGAGCACTGCAGGGAATTGTAACTCTTGAGGATATACTGGAAGAAATAGTTGGAGAAATTTCTGATGAACATGATTTGGCCACGGAGAATTTTATAAAGAAAATATCTGATAATGTGTATCACATAGAAGGAAAATCTACTATTAGGGACATTAACAGGCAGTTACACTGGAATCTTCCTGATGAAGAAGCTACAACTCTAGCAGGTATGATTGTGAATGAAATAGAGCGCATTCCTGACGAAGGCGAGGAGTTTTCCATGTATGGTTTTCGCTTTAAGATTTTAAAAAAAGATAAAAATATTATTACTGTTGTTGAAGTGCAAGTAAAAACTGGTAATACTAGTAGCAATTAATTAGTGGAGTTTCATGGAAGATACAGTAAAAATAACGGCTGAAGAGTTGAAGGGTTACATAGAGAGAGTCGAAAAACTTGAACAAGAAAAGAGGGATGTGCAAGATCACATTCGTGATGTATATGCAAAAGCCGCAGATGAAGGTTGGGATACAAAAGTGATGAAACAAATTATTAGGCTGAGGAAGATGGATGATGATGACAGAGAGGAACAGGAAATATTGCTTGATACCTATAAACGTGCATTGGGAATGAGCTACGAAGAAGAGTTAAGTGAATAGCAGAATTGTAATTGGAATAAGTGGAGCATCTGGTTCTATTTACGGTGTACGTATTTTAGAGGCGTTAAGAAATATTAATAGATCTCTTATCCGAGTAGCTGACACTGGGATCCAGAAAAAGTGTATAGATTCCAATGTCAGCTACTCAAATGGCACCAAACCTGGTTATGAAACTCATTTAGTGATAAGCCGTGCTGGGAAAATAACTCTAGCTCATGAGATTAAAGAAAAACTTGAAGATATTACATCACTTGCAGATTTTTACTATTCTGAAGAAAAAATAGGAGAAAAAATAGCAAGCGGCTCATTTAAAACTTCAGGAATGATTGTAGCACCATGCTCTATGAAGACAATGTCTGAAATCGCATCAGGTGTTACTTCCAATCTATTGACAAGAGCTGCAGATGTAACACTAAAAGAAAGAAGAAAGTTAGTTCTTATGGTGCGAGAGTCACCACTGCATCTTGGGCATTTACAAAATATGTTAAAATTAACGGAGATGGGAGCGATTATTGCTCCACCAGTGCCTGCTTTTTATATTAAACCGAAATCGTTGGATGATATTATTAATCATTCTGTTGGCAAAGTATTGGATTTATTTGATATCAAATTACCTGACTTTAAGGAGTGGCAAGGAAGTGACAATTATTATTGATGGTAAAAAAATAGCGAACGACCTGTGTGAGAGGCTATCACAAAAGATTTATGCCCTAAAGAGGGAGCATAATATTTTTCCTTGCCTAAAAGTAATTCTCGTTGGTAGCAATCCAGCAAGTCAGGTTTATGTTCGCAACAAACAGAAAAAAGCAGAATCAATAGGCATAAGTTCTGAAACAATTCTTTTATCTTGTGAGACATCAGAAGATGAGTTAATTGGAAAAATTAATGAATTAAATGAAGATCCATCTGTGCATGGCATTTTAGTACAGTTGCCTTTACCAAATCATATTAGTGCAAGCAGAGTAATTAACGCAGTAAGTATTGAAAAAGATGTAGATGGCTTCCATGATGAAAACGTTGGCAAATTAGTTAAAGGTGAAAAAAACTGCCTTATACCTTGCACTCCTAAAGGTTCTTTGCATTTAATTAAATCAATTGAAGAGAACCTTTCCGGTAAAAACGCAGTGGTAATTGGTAGGTCAAATATCGTGGGTAAACCAATGTTTCACCTGCTATTGCAAGAAAACTGCACTGTTACCATCTTGCATTCACAAAGCAAGGATTTAGCTGAATATTGCTCTAAAGCGGATATAGTAGTTGCAGCAGTCGGAAAGCCAAATTTTGTTCAAGCAGACTGGATAAAGAAAGGTGCAATAGTGATCGATGTTGGCATAAATAGCGTTAACGTAGGAGAGCTTGTAGGTGATGTTGACTTTGAGGGAATAAAAGGGAAAGCCAAAGCTATTACTCCAGTACCCGGGGGCGTTGGCCCAATGACCATTGCATTTCTAATGATGAACACTGCCATTGCTGCTTGCTTACAGAAGGGAGTTGATGCTTCTAATTTTATTAGTTGAGGTATGAAGAGGAAAGCTGTATGAAGATAGACATCTCACAATTAATAAAAAATTGAGATTTTTGAAATTCCTCAGTAGTCAAATTTATTAAATATTTAGGATCATCATCTATTCTTTTTTCTCTACAAGCAGTTAGTGGAATCGCAAAGTTTCTAGGCACAAAAAGCTTTGAACCTAATATATGAGCTAAACTTGATTTTTCAACCGTGGATACACCTGTAATAAAAATAATAGTCTTCATTTTATGAATTTACTTGCTATATGAACCATCGGAGAAATTTTTTTATAGTTTATAGTATCTATATTTTGCCATATACAACCATCAGAATCTTTTCCATCAGATTCTCGCTTTATTTCTCCTATGATTTCAATTTTGTATAAAACTGCTATATGTTTTAGACATTTATTTACATTGTCTTCATTATAATGATATAGGCTAGTAACTGTTCGGATTTGGTCGTATTGTTTCACTAAACAACCTGTTTCTTCTCTAATTTCTCTTACAAGCGCCTCTTCAAGCGTTTCAGCAATTTCTACCTGGTAAATCAAACAACCCTTTATAAGGACCTCGACTTTTTTTCACCAAAACTATACTTTTAGGTTTTAAAATTAAACCGTATACGCCTAAGTGAGAGTGATAAATAATATTATCTTTCATTAAACCAAAAATATTAGAGTTAATATAATAATTCAAAAAATCAATTATACAAAATAATATATTATAAATACAATTACTCAATATAAAAATTCCACTTAACAAATTTATAAATTTGCAAGAAACTAAAAGTGAACATTAATAAAGCTATTTAACTGTATCAGTTTAGAATGATTTTAGAGGTTGTCCGAAAACTAGTAAATTCAAGAATATCATTGGGATTAGCCCCCTTATCCAACAAGCATCGAACTATTGGTACACAAACGTTATTTTTTCTGCATAGAATGGCAATGTGCAGTAGCGTTGTTTCTCTAATTGGACTACAATCAGTTAGCCTGAACCTAAAATTTATATCAAATCCGCTTCTTTCCCATTCTTCATATACTGCCTTAAGTTCTTCTTGCAACTGCAACCTATGCTTTACTTCATCAATAAATTTAGTTGGGTCGCCCTGACCGGAGTCAATACTATCACTTACTTTTGCAAGCATATTATTGAATTTTCCAAGCTGAAACATATCTTGTGGTGGCATACTACTAACCTCTAGAATAAAACCCTTTAAGTATACAGTAAAGCTAAAGGAAATCAAGGGTTCTTGCTTTCAACACTTATGTCTATCATCAGGACCTATAGCTTCGAAAAAGGTTTAGTGTTAAATTATTAGAAAATTACTTATAAAAATAAATCTTATGGAAAGTAGAACTAAGGCTTGGTTCATTTGGCTGATTAGTAACTTGGTTGTTATATTCAGCAACATGCAGATAATCTACACCTTTATAAGTGTGCATCTTGAAAAAGAACTTGGGCTCACAATCACGCAAGTTGCACTGGCTAATTCAGCATATACTTGGACTTTTGCCATCTTACAATTTTTTAGTGGGGCAATGTTTAATGTTTTTTCCAGTAAAAAAATTTATTCTTTCTCATCATCAACTATAATCCTCGGGTTTCTTGTCCTTGTTAACGGTAACAATTTTTCCCATTTAATTTTATCTCAAGTGTTTATTGCAACTGGAGCATCATTTGGTTTTATTGGTGCTGCTCATACAAGTAGCATATGTTTTCCTGTTGCCCAATTTGGATTGATGTTTTCACTAGTGCAAACGATTTCAAGTCTTTCTGCACTGATAATTCAAATATTGTTCTCTAGCTTGCTTGCTGAAGGTGCAGATTGGAAGAATCTGATTGTATGCATAATACTGTTTGGTGTGTTGATATTTGTACTTACGCTTTTTTATCCAAACACACTTCCAGAAAGCAGCTCAGAAAAGTGCACAATAAAAAGCTCTATAAGAACAGTAATGTGCTCTGTACTAACGGTGCTAAAATTAAGAGATATCTGGATAACTTCAGTGGTGGGTGCTATTACTTTTGGAACATTTTTAGCACTTAATACCTTGTGGGCTCCAAGGTTACTGAGCAACTCAGAACTCAATGCAATGGAGTCAGGTATAGCAACCGCAATACTATGGCTTGGTCTTGCAGTTGGTGCTCCAATTGCAGATCGAATCTCAAACTTATTTAAAAATAGGAAACATGTAATTTCTGCTTTTGCTTTATTGCAAGGCGTCTCAATTATTATTTTACTATGCAGCCATTTAACAGTCCACGTTGTGTACTTTTGTATGTTAATGTTCGGGTTTTTTGCGGGAGGACATATGCTTAATTTTACTGTCGGCAGCGAGATTGTGAAACGAAAATACATTAGCACATCATCATCCATTATCAATGGATTTATGTTTATTGGCAGTGGAGTTATAGTGTCAATGTTAGCACTTTTTACAGATTATCAAATGGCGCTTTTTGCAATATTCGTAACGTTGGCAACTGCCAGTATTTTAAATTATGCTACAAAAGAGACATACCCTAAAAAATAAAGTAGCTGAACCTTAAGTCAGTTGCTATATTGTGTTTACATATTGCAATACTTACTCAATTATGGATCACGTTACAACAAAAGACACAACAGTAACTAAGGCAATGATAGCTGAAAATATAAACCAAGAAATAGGATTATCAAAGGAAGACTCTGCTTCGATAATAGACGATATATTGGACGAAATGAAGACGAGCTTGGCAAAGGATGGAATAGTGAAAATATCGTCATTTGGAACATTCTTGGTCAAAAAAAAGAAGGAAAGACCAGGAAATATACCAAATACATCAGAGAAAGTGATGATTCAAGCAAGAAACTCAGTTTCTTTTAGGCCTTCAAAAACTATAAAAAAATCAATAAATAATTAATGAATAAGGAAAAATTATTTTATACGATTAGGGAAGTAGCTGAAGAGCTACATTTGGAACAGCATGTTCTGAGATTCTGGGAAGGTCAATTTCATCAAATTAAGCCTACAAAGCGTAAAGGAAGAAGGCTATATGATCGTAAGTGTATAGAGGCCATAAAGAAAGTAAAGTACATGCTATATGATAAAGGATATACAATAAAAGGAGTGCAAAAAGAATTTGGTAATGATATAAAAGTCACAAAGAATTTGTTGCAAGAACTTACCGATTTGAGGGACTATTTAACTAGTAAAATAAATAACGAGGAAAGTAACGAACAGGCGTGAAACACTACGTCTCGCTAAAATTTTGGAGTTTTGTGAGAGTTGATATATCTAAAATGTGGCATATAGCCTCATTTCTTATGTTATTAGCAATATTAATAGGCTGTGGCCTGCAAAAACCTGCACCTGTGCTGCTTAAAGGCGAAGGATTTTACGGAAAAAGAGAGCTGGAATATACAAGAGAGTACCATTTAACTAGGGAGCCTTCAGTGCAAAAAGAAAGTAGAAAAGCCATCATAAACAGGATATACAAAGATAACAATAATGCACAAAACGTGGAAATTAATGGGGTAAATTGTAAATTTGTAATGCCAGTTAAAGGTACAGTTATTTCAGCTACCTCTTCTGATGAAATGTGTAAGGATGGCATAAAAATTGCTGCTCAAAATGGAACGAACGTAGTTGCCTCTGCACCCGGCAAAGTGGTATATGTAGGCAAAGGGCTGAGATGGTATGGGAATTTAATTATAGTGGAACACAAAGATAATTACATGACTGTGTACTCCTATTTAAAAAACATACATGTTGAAATTGGCGATAAAGTAAAGCAAGGTCAAGTAATTGGATCTGCAGGTAAATCAAGCACACAAGATAAAGATCCACAGATGTGTTTCACAATACGGCATAATGGCCAAGCGGTTGATCCTTTGATGCATGTGAACTGTAATTGAATTTGGATTTATATGAAATATGATTTTAAAAGTGTTGAAAAATTTTATCAAGATAAATGGGATTTTTCTGTAAGCAAGAATAGTAAACAAAAAAAGTGTTACGTGTTGGAAATGTTTCCATATCCATCTGGTAAAATTCATATGGGACACTTACGTAACTATGCAATAGGGGATGTGATAGCACGTTACAAGAGAGCTAATGGATTTGAGGTTTTGCATCCAATTGGCTGGGATGCGTTTGGATTACCAGCTGAAAATGCAGCAAGGGACAACAATATTAGCCCTGAAACATGGACAAAAGAGAATATAGATAATATGCGTACACAGTTGAAATCTATAGGCCTTTCTTATAATTGGGAGCGTGAACTCTCCACATGTGAGCCTGATTATTACAAACACGAACAAAAATTTTTCCTGGATTTTTTAAAGCATGGGCTTGCCTATCGAAAAGAGTCATGGGTTAACTGGGATCCAGTGGACCAAACAGTGCTTGCAAATGAACAGGTGGTTGATGGAAAAGGATGGCGATCAGGTGCAGTTGTTGAAAAACGTAAGTTGTCCCAATGGTTTTTAAAGATTACTGATTTCGCTGAAGATTTACTCAAGTGCCTGCAAAGTTTGAAAAATTGGCCAGAAAAAGTCAAAACAATGCAGGAGCGTTGGATAGGAAAATCTGAAGGAGCAACTATAGAGTTTGAAATCGTTGGCCTGAATAAGAAATTAAAAGTTTTTACGACTTATCCTCATACTTTGTTTGGGGCTTCTTTTTGTGCAGTGGCAGCAGAGCACCCTATTGTGCAAGATATCAGGCTTCCAAATGCTCCTGAAGTTTTGTCATCCCAGTGCTTGACTACTTGGATCCAGGAAATAGAATCGAAGAGAGGGAGTGACGAAAAAATAGGAGTTTACACCGGATTAAACGTAAAACATCCATTTCTTGATAAGGAATTGCCACTTTACATAGCGAATTTTGTGTTGATGGAATATGGAGAAGGCGCGATTTTTGGTTGCCCTGCACACGATCAGCGTGATTTTGAATTTGCGCAGAGGTACAATTTGCCGATTATTTCCGTTATTTCTTCAGCCCACTTAGGTGTCATTCCAGCGCGTGACGCTGGAATCCAGAATTCTTACAATGGATCCCAGTGTCGAAGCACTGGGATGACAAAGGAGGCGTATACTGGCGATGGGGTAATGTTCAATTCTGAATTCTTAAACGGATTAACGGTAAGTAGAGCAAAGGAAGTAATCATTAAAAAGCTCAAAGAAAAAGGGATAGGTGAGAAAACAACAAACTATCGTTTGCACGATTGGGGAGTTTCAAGACAGCGTTATTGGGGATGCCCTATACCTATCATATATTGCAAAGACTGTGGTACTGTTCCAGTACCAGAAAAAGACCTTCCTGTAGTTCTACCAACAGATGTGGAATTTGCAAGTGGTGGTAATCCGCTTGATAAACACCCAACTTGGAAATTTGTTGACTGCCCAAAATGCGGAAAGCAAGCAGAGCGTGAAACTGATACATTCGACACCTTTTTTGAGTCTTCCTGGTATTTTGCTGCATTCTGTAGTGAAGATAAATCAATAGACAAAGATGCATGTAATCGTTTTATGCCTGTTGATTATTATATAGGTGGAATAGAACATGCAATTTTGCATTTGCTTTATTCAAGATTTTTCTGCCGTGCTTTAACCAAATGTGGCTATTTTGCTATTAAAGAGCCTTTCTCTACTTTAATCACTCAAGGAATGGTCTGCCATATAACTTACAAAGACGAGAATGGCAAATGGCTGTTTCCCGAAGAAGCAAAAGAGTTGATTGCACAAGGAGCTAAGGTTCAGGTTGGAAAAGTCGAGAAAATGAGCAAATCGAAAAAGAACACAATTGACCCAAACTTTATCATAGGAAAGTATGGTGCTGATACTGCTCGCTTGTTTGTGTTATCCGACACTCCTCCAGAAAAAGATATGGAATGGTCCGATGATGGCGTGGAAGGCTGTTCTCGCTATATAAACAAATTGTGGCGTATGGTAATGCAGCTGAGACCTGTAAATATACACTATGATAATGAAAGTGTTACGGGTGGACTTCTAGAGTACAGAAAAAAAATTCATAAACTCTTACACGGACTGACAGATGACTTGGAAAACTGCAGATTAAACTGTGTAGTGGCAAAATTTCGCGAAATGACGAATTTAATAGCTGAAATAGACGTAGAAGCTGGAAAATCTCTTATTGATGAAGGTATATGCATACTAATCAGAGTAATCGAACCATTCATACCACATCTAGCTGAAAGCCTATGGCAAGAAATAGGAGGTCAACCTTGGCCAAAAGCTGATGAATCATTATTAGTTGACGATACGGTAACTATAGCAGTGCAAATCAATGGAAAATTACGTACAACAATAAAGGTGGCAATTAACTTACCTCAAGAAGAATTGAAGAAAATAGCGATAGACTCTGTGTCCAGTAAGATCGATCAAAGCAAAGTTCGCACTGTATATGCTGTACCAAATAAGATAGTAAATATAGTTATATAAAAAATCCGAGTGTATCTGTTCAGGGGCATCGCAAATATTGAAGCAAAAGTGGTCAGTGCTTGACACACAGCTGTACGAACATTGCAATTTGCAGGTAATTTGCGTAGTAAGTGGTGTCATGAAAGTAGCTGACACTGGAATGGCTTTGTTGCATAGCAACGTAAGTTTTTTCCAGAGTAAATAATTTTATGCGACTATTTCAAATTTAGGCATACC